>CM021103.1:534569768-534605245 GCA_007115665.2 Sequoiadendron giganteum | reverse complement strand
ATGACATCTTGAAGATGTCATAGAAAGAGGATGAAACCCTAGAAGACTATGTGTCAAGGTTCTTGTTCAGTGTGCAGAAAAACACTCAGCACCAGCTGAATGAGGAGTCTAAAAAACTTCTCTTTCTAAGAGGAGTTAATGATGCTTGCATAGAGGCACTAGACCTCATGGCCGGAGAAGATATCACCCAAAGCAATTGGGATGATATCAAGAAGATTTGTCTCAACTACTCCAGAGCAATTATGAAGAAAGGCAAAGGTTTTAGACCCTCTATTGCAAAAGGAAATGGCTTAGGAGTGTCTAAGGGGAGATTTCTAATCTCTTATCCGACTTCAAGTAGGATATCATCAATGATGTTGCTACTCAACTAGACACTATGCAAGCTAGGAGGGAGAAAGATGAAGCAAAGGCAATGCTAGTTGAATATTGCCCTCACTGCAGACAAAAGAAGAAAGATTGAAGATGTAAGGTGGTGGATAATTTGGAGGTGTAGCATCTCCCCACTGAGTTCAAAACAATAGAAGGAGATGAAGAAGTGTTATTTGTTGCTCAACACAGGCCTTGGGCCCCAAGACAAGGTATGCCTCAGGACCCTTTGCAGAATTTTGGTTCATATAATAGTCAATGGCAGAATCAATACCCTCCAAATTATGGTGCATATTCCCAACCTAGTTGGAATAATCCTTCACCAAATGCTTAGCAAAACTGGTGGCAGCCTCCACAAGTAAATTGGCAGCCACCACAGAAAAATCAGTGGCAACCTCCCCAAGGAAATTGGCAGCAGTCTAACCAGTGGAGGGGAGGCCAACAATGGTTAAATAAACCTAATGGTTTCCTTCAGCAACCCCAACAGTAGTCAATCATGCCACCTTTTGTAGCTAATCAAAGCCAAAATCCTAATCCAACCCAACTCCCTACTCAAGCAGCACCTAATCCAAATAACCAGCCTCAACAACAACAACAAGTTTATTTCACCGATCCCAATCAGTAGCCTGCTTATGCTCTCAACTTGAGTAACATTAACTTACGGTCAAGGACAGTGCTACCTACACCTTCTCCTCCCATAATCGCAGAGTTTCCATCTGAGGAGAATGAGAAAGAAGATATTAGTGACCTAGTTCCATCCAAAGAGCCCATGCAAAATCCATCTTTACCTAAAGCGTCCAATAAAACTTCACCTCCTTTTCCACAAAGGTTGGAAGGTGAAGTTGTTCAAAAGCAAGAAGATCCTACCTTTGACATTCTTGAACAGCTAAAGCACATATGTGTAAAAATACCCTTGTCCCAAGCAATAAAGGAAGTACCTATCTATAGCAAGGTTATTAAGGAAGGGTGCTTGAAGAAGCCAGGTAGGAAAAAGAAAGACCCTCAAACTATTCATGTCTTAGGTCAACTCTCTGACTTGATGCTAGGGAAGCTTACCATCCCAAAATATTTAGGAAATCATTATTAATGGAGTTCAAATTAAAAATGCTTTAGTAGATATTGGAGTAGCTATTAATGTCATGACTAAAGACCTTATGGTAAAGCTAAGTATTTTGGACCTAAGAAATACACCTATAGTCTTGCAGCTCATTGATAGTTCAACTATCAAGCCTGATGGAGTATTTGAAGACCTGGTAGTCACCCTAGATTCATGGGACTATCCTGTTGATTTTATGGTCTTGTCTCCAAAAGAAACACTAGGAGGATATCCTGTAATTCTAGGAAGGCCTTGGCTAGCCACTGCAGATGCTTACATAGGACATAGGTCTAGTAACATGACTATCTCTGATGGATATAGCACCAAGAAGCTCACCCTTTATGCTCTAGCCTAGCCTCAACTTGAGTCTGGACAAGCAGTCTAGCCAGATTTAGGAGAAGAAGTAGAAGAAATGAAATATGTGGCAAACCTGATGATGATTAGAAGAGAACCTTTTATTGACAAACAAGAAGAGGAGGAGGTACTGTCTAATGTACTTCAAAAAAACTACGACATTGAGTACCCCCTTTGTGAAGAAGTTCCATGTTCCTTGCAGACAATTCTTCCCCCATCTACTTCAATTCATTATCCTGCAACAACTGACTATTTGCACACCTTATTGCCCCATGAAGTAGAAATTCCTTTTCTGTCCGAAGTATCTATGCTTGAATTGACCTCACAAGTGGAAGTAGCTGCAGGAAAAACCTTGAATATCAATAGTAAACTTAACATTGAGTAGCAAGAGTCAATTGTCCAAATGCTTACTACCCACAAGACAACTTTTGCCTCGGATTATAGTGATATGAAGGGGCTAGATCCAAAGCTATGTACACACCGAATTTTCATCAATAGTGAGTTCAAACCTATTAGACAGCCCCAAAGGAGAATTAATCCATCCCTAAGAGAAATAGTTGAGGAATTGCAGAAAATGTTGAATGTTGGCTTTATCTACCCAATCTCAGATAGCCAGTGGGTTTCTCCACTGGTTATTGTCCCTAAGTAAGGAGGAAAATGGAGAGTGTGTGTGGATTATAGGGAGCTCAATTCTGCAACTAAGAAAGATTATTTTCCTCTCCCCTTTATTGATCATGTCCTGGATAACTTATCAAGGAAAAAGTATTTCTCCTTCCTTGATGGTTTCAGTGGATATAATCAAATAAAAATTGCTCCAGAGGATCAAGAAAAGACTACCTTCACATGCCCCTGGGGAACATTTTCATATTCATTCTTACCTTTTGGTCTTTGTAATGCTCCTGCAACTTTCCAAAGAGTTGTGATTAGTATTTTCTCGGATATTTCATATGATTGCATGGAAATATATATGGATGACTTTATTGTTTATGGTGCAACATTTGAGGAAGCCCGAGATAATTTGAAGAAGGTACTACAAATGTGTGAGGATCATAATTTGTCACTCAATAGTCAGAAATGCTTCATGATGATGCAAGAAGGAATAGTGTTGGGTCACTACATTTCTGCTACAGGAATACAGGTAGACCCTTCCAAAATTGAAGTCATTTCCAGTCTACCCTTCCCTACCAAGCAAAAAGAACTCGGAAGCTTTCTTGGACATGTTGGTTACTATAGGAGGTTTATTAAAGATTCCAGTCAAACAGCAGGACCTCTATATAGTTTGCTAAAGAAGGATGCAGATTTTTCTTGGACAGTAGAATGTGAGAAAGCATTCCTTGATCTTAAAACCTCCCTCACACAAGCACCTATTTTGAAAGGACCAGATTGGTCACTTCCATTCCATATTCACACAGATGCATCAAATTATGCTTTTGGTGTTGTCCTAGGACAAAAGAGTGGTTCAACAGAGCATGCACTTTATTATACCAGTAAGAACTTGCAGGGGGCTGAACTCAACTACACAGTTACAAAAAAGGAGATGTTAGCAATCATCTGTGCCCTCAACAAGTTCAGGCATTATATCATAGGCTATCAAATATTTTTCCATACTGATCATGCAACAATCAGGTATCTCATGAACAAGAGTTCAATTATAGGGAGACTAGCTAGGTGGTTGTTGCTGATGCAAGAATTTGATATCACAATTGTGGAAAAACCAGGTAAAGCAAATGTGGTTGTTGATTTCTTGTCTAGAATCTAGAGGAAAGATGAACCTGCACTCATAGAAGATTCCTTCCCTGATGAACATTTGTTCTTCATCAAATTCATTCATCCATGGTATACATATATAGCAAATTATTTAGCTGCAGGAAGAACTCCTCCTCACCTCTCACCTAAGGAGAAGAGATTGTTAGTAGAGAAAAGCTTTAACTTCTCTTGGATTGCAGATTGCATGTTTTACACAGGGCCAGATCAAGTAATGAGGAGATATGTGAGAGAAGAGGATACTCATGACATACTGCATGCAAGCCATGATGAGCCTTATGGTGGACATTTTGCTGCTAAGAGGATATCCATAAAGATCTTAAATACTGGATATTATTGGCCAACATTACATAAAGATGCAGCCAAGTACACCAGGAGGTGTGATAGATGTCAAAGGATGGGGAGGCCAACACGATCAGATGAAATGTCTTTGTTTCCACAAGTTATTTTTACACCCTTTGATGAAAGGGGATTGGACTTTGTAGGCCCAATTGATCCACCTTCAAATGGAAAGTCTTACATTCTTGTGTGCACAGATTATGTGACCAAATGGGTTGAAGCTAGGCCTATGAAGCATGCTAGATATAATAAGGTAGCAAAGTTCCTCTATGAGGAAATCTTTACTATATTTGGGGTTCCTAGAGAGATAGTGACAGACCAAGGAACGCAATTTACTTTTACTCTCATTACAGCCTTAGTAAATGAGTACAACATAAGGCATAGGAAATCAAATCCATATCATCCTTGGGCTAATGGCCAGGTAGAAATCACTAATAGGGATATTGAGGCCATTTTGACAAAAATAGTGGACCTGGATAGGAAGGGTTGGGCTGTGAGGTTACCTAAATCTATATGGGCCTATAGAACTACTTGGAAGACTACAACAGGTTTTAAACCTTTTGAAATGGTGTATGGGAAGAAAGCTATGATGCCTGTGGAGTTGAACACAAAACTCTCATAACAGCTTTGGAGTTAGATATGGATTTAACAACTACACATAGAGATAGAATCATGCAACTCAATGCCTTGGATGAGCTAAGGAAGAGTGCCCTGCATCATATAGAAATAGTACAAAATCAGAGGATAACAGATGGCAGCGGTTGGAGTCTATAAGGACTCACTTCTAGAGCTTTCAAAATGGAGAATGTGGATAGTAGTTGAATGTTGACTTAAGAGAGTTTTCTTGAAGGAAGAATTTCAGACTTGCTGAAGGGACCAGCAAGTAGTGGGTTGAGGGGAATGATGAGCCCAGTTTTTGGCATATTCTAGACTATGTTTTTAGTATCTTTAAATATTTTATTATGCTGAGATGAACATTAAGTAGAAATTATGGAAGTAATACATAGACTTTATGCCTAATATAAAAAATTTAATATGATAATTCTTTCCATGGTTATTGCTTGATGTTTTATTAATTTGACAAAATATGTCTACCTTGTGACTCTATGCGATAAAATGCCTTTCTTGCAGCCACTATTGTTCACCTTCTTGTAGCCATATGTGAAATATTGTTTGATTGAATTCAATACCTAATGAATGTATGAATGAAATAATGGATCATTTAATGAGTTGAATGTGTGAGCTGACCCTCTGCCGCAAGAATAGTTGTTAGTTATTGTAGGTACTAGGTCTCAAGGAGAAGATCTAGCCTCCACTAGATTGTTGCAGGACTGATTCAAAGAAGACCGATTCAACAACAAGAAATGAGGAGACAACTGAGAGTTTATCTGCCATGCAAGGGAAGCATTTCGGGAATCTAGCAGAAGGTGTCTTGGTGTCACACAAATCCAGGACTGTGGTGCATTAATTCTTTCAAACTGATTTGACTCAGTTCTCCCTCTTGTGTCCACTTCTTCAATGTAAAGGTCGTGATGTAATAAAGGTTTCCCATTTATGTGGGAAAGGTTAGTTAGTTGTTAGGTTTTAGTTTTGAATAAATAGCTCGTTCTCCTTCAGAGAAAGGGCTAGAAGTTTACTATTGTAATAGCTTAGTTTTCAAGTAATACAGCTGCAAGTTGCAAGTTGCAAGTTGTGAGCAATGTACTTATCAGTTTCAGTTCAATAAAAGCATTTCATGGAGTTTAAAGTTTAATCTGTTGTGTGCTTGAGACACTACCTAAGGTGGCCCACTTAGGGACGTTGTCTATCTTTTCCATTTCTGCAATTAGAGTATTTGTATTTCATTTTCATAGAACTTTAGCGTGATTGTTCCTGTAGTTGGCAGAATTACAGAGCTGTCAACTGTCCCTACAGCCACTAGGGATAGAGTAGTTCCTATTTTCAAAACTAGATTTAGTTTTCATTTTAATAAGACTTAGATTGGCTAAAGTTTGTTTCCAGCAATTTCAATTCTAGCATGGTATTTTCAAGAAATAATACATGTCTGAAATAGGTTGTTAGTGCATATACTTTGTAGACCCATTTCAATTCTAACGTCCCTGGGTTGACAATTAAATGGTGTCCTTAGTAGATTATGACTGCCAGTCATGATGTTTAATCCCTGAGTAGAGGAATATATGTTCCTAGTTATCAACCTATTTATGGACACTACAGATCCATCGGGCTCTTTAATTCTTGCATTTATAACATCATTTTGCACAAGGAGTCAACTTTGCTCAAAACAACAAATTCCACAAGTTAGCCTTTCTAACTTCTATGAAGCATTGAAACATATTTACCAACATCTTTTAAATATTTTCCAAACATAAACAATCAACCTTTCATTGTTTTATCAAATTCACTCCTTGTAGCAAACTATCCACTATATTACAAGGTCACCAAACCCTTAAATTAGGTGATCCATCTTCAGTCATTTTGTATCTTTAAAACCTAAAGGCACAATCTGAATCCCATTTTGACATACATTCACATACCTTAATGTTAGTTAAACTTGTTTTGAAATAAATATTAAACTACTTGATTGAATACTAGAATAAGCCTCAAATTAGGCCAAATTTACAAATGAAGTATCCTAAAATCACCACCAAAACACCTAATAAATCCAAACAATCTTTAGCTAGGTTAGAAAACACTAGATTCAACCAATTTTAGGAATGGAAAGGCTCAAATAAACGTTTTTCAACAAAACCCTTACTTTATGCTCCCAAACAAGCTTTCCAAACGAGGGTTTATTATAAAATCATACTCCAAACCTTCACATGCTCTACCACCACTTGAAACATGTTTAGAAATTTTTACCCATGCTTTAGGAACAAAATTACAGTCTCATTGAATGCTCTTTACTCAATCACCAACTTGTAACCATCCATTTTCATTGGAAAACTTCTGTATTTCTTGAGAGGACAACAACCAAATGATGGATTCTTGTTTTCCCCTACACAAAACAACATGCACACAGTACATAGCCTACTAACCTACTCCACTAAACTATAGAGCCTAGATCGTGGAGTAGTCATAATGAACCTTCTTAGACTCTCAAACCTCCCTAGTGCACCAAAACCACATCTCTTTGAGGAGTTTTGTTATTTAGCAATTGAGTTACCTTGTGTATTGATGCAATCAGGGGAGGTATTGTAACATAACTCAACACAAAATCAACCAACAACAACAATTCACAATTAACAATTCATAAAATTCTTCACTTTCACCAATTCAACAGTCATCCTTGTAGCAGCTAACTCACTCAACCAAGTATATCTTTTAGAGAAGCTCTTCTCAAACCAATACATAACCCTTATCAAAGTCCCAATAGGGCACATAATAACATATCAACAATCCACAATAGGCTTCTTTGTTATAACTTTATCAAAACTGGATTTCTACACCAACTAGGCCTCAAATTAGGCCTCTTTTACAAAGGACCTTATCTTAAATCCTTTTCCAAAACACCAAACTACATTGGGAAAAAGTCTATATGTTATCAAACCAAGGATTCCACCATTTTTTTTTAGAAAATCACTCACCGAAGTGTCAAATCACAAAACCCTACTTTTTACCCAAGAAACTAGGGGTTTATTGAAAAACACTCATCCAACCCTCACACAATCTTATGAATAATTCAACCAGGTCTAAAATGGTCTGCAAAAACTCAATTCAACAAGAAACCATTCTGCCCCAACATAAAACACACTTTATCATATCAAAACCACTCGAAATCTCATGGAAAACTCAAAATTTCACTCTAGGGCTTCATGCCCAACACCCTTTTAGACCTCCCCTGCACACAAACAACATTCCCTCACCTATTTATTGATGATGCAGACCCATTCCACCAATTATAGTAATCACAGTGAGTGGAATGGGCCAATTTACATTCAATGGTGCTCTTGTACCATGTATGCTTCCACATTTTGTATACACATATATATGACATAAGTTTTAAGGAAGTAAAATAAAACATCATTTCTCAATCCTTTATTATGGATGTGCATACCACATGGATTGTCCATGCTTCCATTTTGAGCCTATCTTGCAATCATGGCATGCCACATTACCACATCTCTTTAAGGCATTCCATTGAAAAAATAATGTGAACTTTGTTTATGCTAGAAATACTCTTGTACATGATGATTGTAAGTATTCTTTATGAAGCCTTGAATGACATATATTTTGATTTATTTGAATGGATACAATTTTGAGGAACTAATATTCATCTCATTACCATGCTACAGGTAAAATTATTTTCCATGCCGAAGAAACAAACAAGGAAGAAACTAACAGACGAAGAGTATGAAACCTTCAAAAAAAAGGAGAGAGATTGGGTGGCGGCATATCGTGAAAAGAAGAAATTGGAAATGATTGACGAAAACAAGCCAATTGAAGAGGAACCTCAACCGTCAAAAAGAGAAAAGGAATTGACAACACAAAAGGCATGAATGCGAAAGCATTGTGGTAAGACAGATTTGGATACCGTAGTCGGAGACACACCTCTACGACAAGTGAATATGAAGGGACACCATTAAGCACAAGCGAACATAGATGGACACCATCTACCGCAAGTGAATATGGAGGGACACCATCTACCACAAGTGAATATGGAGGGATACCATCTACCGCAAGTGGATATTGTTGGAGACCATCCAACGCACCTCAAGTGGAGAGTACTTCATCACTCGGATTTGACGAAGAAGGTATGCCATCATCCCCACATGAACCTCAAGGTATGTCTTCTACTCCACCCTCGATCGAAGGTACGCAATCTAGCCCACCTCAATTAAATATTGATTAAATTTCTAATGTTGAGATGTATTTACCTAGAAGAACACCACCTAGAATATTGTGTGGAAAGCCAAAGTATTTGATTAATATTGATGAGGATATTTTTCAACACATGGAAGGTAAGATTTCAACACGCACTTGTAGAAGATATGCTGATGAGATTTGAAAATTCTTCTTTGAAAGGCTAAATGAGACCAGAAGATGTCAACTATTTGTTGAAATGATGTGGGGTGTAAAGTATAGAAACATCATCAAGACTCTTGGGTTGAGAACATCGAATGCATCAAGTGAAAACACTATTGTGAAGAATCTAATGGATGCTTATGAGAGTGTGGGTAGGACCTCACGCTCAAAGGATAGTAATGTCACCCCACGTGTCATTACATCGACTTTGGTAAGCTTTCAAACAAAGAGAGCTCGTCTCAGTAAAAAGATGAGTGAACAAATGAGAATTAGTAGAAAAACTTTATCAAGAGCCATTCAAAGGTGGCAAAGAATTGAGAGCACCGATTCAAATGAATTATGGAAATTCTCAGGGAGACTGCCACAAAAAGATAAAGAAGTTGTTGAAGCCTTGAGAACACTAATTGAAGAGTATTGGAAGAATAACACAAAGCTATCTCTGAATCAAAGGGATGTGGTAAGAAGGATAATCAGTAGTCAAAACCGTGAGCCACATCCAAAGCATTTTTTGGATATGACTCAAACCTAGTTTTTTCGTAAATTTCAAAATGATTATCTTCAAATTAGTATTTGTCAAAGATTTTTTGAAATGCTTAAACTTTTTTATGTCAAGATAAATCACACATGCACTACTTGTTGTTGTAGACTACATATTGAATTCTCTAACCATTATGATGTTTATCGTTCTATATGTTTAGATTTGCATACTAACGATGTTTTGAAGGATTGTGGAATAGAAGCCCCACCAAAATCTTCAAGAGAGTTATTATCAAAAAAATTATGTGAAATAGAGGATGGCTAGATATTCTACATGACAACATGCTTGGATGGTTCATGCGAGCGTTGCGGTGACTTCTAGCATATGCTAGTATGTCAACATATCGAAAGCACAGATGAGGTGGGACATAAACTAGTAGAGTTCATGAAGTATAAAATAGTGGCATATCCTACAAAAGATGGGTCTCAAGAAAAAAGGTGTGATTTTGTTATTAAGAAGATTCCAGTGTATCAGTTTATGTCCATGTTTCATGACAATATACTATCTGAGTATGGAATGCATACCCATAGATCTTGATGGTTGGGCACACAATTCAAGCTATGCAAGGACACCTTTCCAATTGGCAGCATAGTATTAGTGGTTGAATTTGTGAAGAACTACACTCTACAACCATAGTGTGAGGTGCAATCGTAGTATTAAAACTCCACACAGGTTTCGATATTTGTGCACATAGGATTCATTCATGCATCTGATAGTACAGAGGACCACAGGAAGGTATTGAGGGAGTACCACTTTTACATTAGTGATGATCGCACACATTCTCTAGAGTTTGTGCAAGGTCGCTTCCAGATGTTCTACTGTGGTTTGGCTTAGAGGGGCATAGCATACGGTTGGCATATAATATGGTCGGATAACTGTGCAACATAGTTCAAGAACTCACGCATTTTCTACTGGTTGAGGAGGATGCATGCACTAACTCATTTGATTGCAAAATCCGACGAAACCTTCCGACGAAAGCTATATAATCAAATGTACCGTTGGGCACTTGTGCGAATTTTCATTTTTTTTAAATTTTATCCCTAACGTTTGTCGGAATTTCAACGAACCATTTTTTCGTCTACATTTCGACGAAGATCTTTCGCCGAAATTTCGACGGACTTGAAAATTGTGGCAGACATAAATAAAAATGAGCTTGACTATTTATTGCGAGAGTGTTTTGCTCGACGGTTTTTTGGGGAAAATCAGAAGAAACTCAAGAAGCTATCGCCAGGTTGAGGGTAGTCATTGTCTTTTTCCAGAATTCATTTGTGAAATCAGATTTGTACTTCTAGGTTTTAAAATCATATTTTAAAGCAACACATCTCATCAAATTTCATTATTAGTCTTTTGCATTTTCAGAATTTCATTTCCAAATTTTAGACCTGACTTCACAAGTTCTTTATAAGGGAATTGTTTATAACTGATGGAAAATTCTTGATGGATTTGGACAAAGATTATATTTTCAAGGTTTCAATTTTAACCCTAATGATCAATTTTGAATAGATTTGGTAGCCATAGCTAGATAATATCAAAGATGTTGGTTGTTTTTTACTTATAACCAAGTTTATCTTCTAGACACATAGCATATTAAATCTCAGATAATACTGCCTTACAATACCATCAATCTATATTCTAACCCAATACTACTTATCAAATCCTTATATGAACATAGTCACCTATAACCTCACTCAAGCTGCATTTTGAGAATTTCATTTCTAGATTTTGTTGTGCAAGTTCAATATTCTTATTTTAGGAGTCTAATAGTTGGAAATCATAGTAAAATCAGAATTTAATCATTTCTGGAATTAGCATTTTAAAGTGTTTTTTGGGGCCATTAACTTCAGAGTATCTTGTCTTTTGCAGGGGTGGTTGCATGCCGAATTTTTTTGGTGTAAAATATCATAATTATTAAATATTGTTACCTGTGTATGATTAAAAATTATTGGAGTGTGAGTTTGATATTTTTTGAAGATCTAAATATTCAAGCTTGGTAAAGAAAAATCATGCCAGATAATATTAGTCCAGAACAAAATGAAGAGTCACTTGATAGATTGTGGGCTAGATTGAAAAGAAAGGATGATGGGAAATGTTATTGTCCTTGCAATCATTGCAAGGGCTTAAAGACGAGAAGACTTTTAATCACAACAACTGAGAAACATTGTAGGCAACATGGTCACGTTGAAGGGGGGCATGGTTATCGTCCATTGGTAAGTTGTTCATTATATGTGTTTATATTGATTGAATTTGTAAATGTTTATATTGTTTTAACATTTTATATATATAAAAATTTAAATCACTTGATCATGATCATGGTTTATTTGTGTTTGTCATTATTATAAAGGTGGGGCACCCTAGGGCACATGATATGGATTATCACGGCCCGGAGAATGTGGTTTTGCAAGCGGAGGAACATGGAGTTGTGAATATCAAAGATGAAGTTAATGATCCTATGGAAGAAGATAATCATGCGCCAGAAAACACAGTTGAAGATGATGGTACAAATACATTGATCCATGACACATTTAGTGGCACAACTGATCATGTTGATCGAGATGACTTTGATGATGTTCATGATTTACCTGTACTTGAGAAGGCATATGAGCCCCTCTATGAAGGCTCCCAAACAACTCTTCTCTCTGTTGTATTGTTGTTGGTGAAGTTGAAGGTTATGAATGGTTTATCCAACATAGCAATCTCACGGATGTTAAGGTATGTCATATATGTCATCTTTTTTCATCTATTATAATTGTTGTTAGTTCATCACTAGTAAATAAAGGATGAAATATGTACCATTAATATTCTTTATATTAACAAATTATTTTTTGTTGTAGATAGATTGGTGACTTTTTGTTACCACCATCAAATATTTTACCTTGCTCATACCAAGATTTATCTAGCATTATGAAAGATATTGGAATGGAGTATCAAGCAATAGATGCATGTCCCAATGATCATATTATATATCATAAACAACATGAATTTGCAACAGAATGCCCGGAATGTCATATCAGTAGATATCGAACAGATCAACTAACAAAAAAGGTGCCTCGGAAGGTTCTTCATTATATTCTCATTATTTCACATATGCAACAATTATTTAGGTGTGAAAGCTTAGCGCAATTTATGGATTACCATGCATGAAATAGAAGTGGAGATGACATTCTTTGAATGCCTGCTATGGTTCTGCATTTAGGGACATGGAGGAAAAATGGCCACACTTTAAAGAAGAACCTCATAATCTCAGGCTTTCATTAGCAGCGAATGGTGTCAATCCATTTGGAGAGCTGAGATCTATTTACTCAGTGTGGCCTATTTTTTTTATCAACAATAACATTCCTCCATGGATGTCAATAAAGAGGGAGCACATAATGTTGGCAATGATTGTTCCAGGTATTTGTTTACATCAATTTTCTTTAACGTAGTAGCATCTCATTTGTCTTATTTGTTGCATAATGACTTATATGTTTTTTCATTTAATAGTAATGTACATGAATTTATATATATTGCAGTAAAATGGTTATAATAATTATGTAATGTTTATGTTCATTCAACTAGGTAAGTACCAAGTTAAAAATATGAATGTATATATTGAGCCTCTTATCGACGAGTTACTAAATTTATGGAATGGTGTGACTATGTATGACGTATCTAGACCAATAGGACAAAGACAATTTGAATTCCATGCAATGCTTGTATGGACAATTCATGATGCCCCAGGGCTAACACATTTTTCTGGTATGTTATAACGTTCGACTGCATGACTTTAACGATATTTAATTTTATGAAGTAGATATCATGCATGTTTTTTAAAATAATCTATTCATTATATATAATTATAAAAATTGACATATTTAATCCAATTATATATGATAATTTGCAGGTCTTCAAACAAAGGGAAAATTTGCATGTCCAATTTGTGGTCCAAAGATCAAATCTCGTCATTCAACAAGTTTAGGAAAGCAGGTGTTTGATGAGTATAGGCACTTTCCTCCACATAAATCATAAGTATCGAACTACTGAAAAACATCTTTTCAATGGGAAAGAAGAGACTACATCAAAACCACGAAGAATGACACCTCGCCTATGGAAGTTGGAATATAATAGAATTAATCGTCAAGGTTATACATCGGATCAAATTGTTTATCTATCATATATGATATGTTTTGAATTTATATTTTTATATTGTGTTGTGTTTACTCATGCTGTAATTGACAATGATTGTCGTTGTTAATTTATTTAACTTATATGCTTCATGAAGGTCGTCAAGGCATTAATGGTCGGCTTCCACAGGGACTGAAAAGTTATCTTAGACAATTTAGTAGATTGCCCTACTATGAGCAGCTACAAATTGTGCATTTGTTTGATACAATGCATATCGGAAAGAATATGATAGAAACGTTATGGAAAATATTGGATGGAAGGCATGACAAAGAAAAAATTGTCAAAATTTGTAGTGACATTCAGGAAGCCAATCATGCAATGAAAAATTTCATTCAATTAAATAGTGATGGAGACCAAATTAATATAAGTGCCCTTCCTTGGTTATTAATGGAGCAGCAAAGCAATGCTATAAAAGAAGTCATACGAAAAATTCGATTTCCCACATGATTTGCTACCAACATAAACAATATCATAACAAAGAAAGGTGAATTTGGGCCAGGAATGAAAATGCATGATTGGCATACCTTCATTAAGGTAATTATTTTGGTATATTATATATATATTTGTATACTGCATGTACTTTTCATTGTATTATGTTTACTACTTTTGGGAAAATAATGAAGAGATCATTTTATAATTGTTGCAGTACATTCTACCTCTATCTCTCCCAGACAATTTTGACAACAATGTCAAGCAAGTTATATATGATCTTGGAAAATACATGAGGTAAGTAGTGATATTTGTTCAATTCATTTTATATTTTTGTTAAATCTCGTTAATATATTTGTGCCTTGAATCACTTGTAGATGGCTATCATCTAAAGCAATCCATAAAGAAGATATAAATTATTGGAAGAGAAAAATTCCTCGTCTAATGTGTGAAATGCAAAAGTGTCTACCTTCGACATTTTTCAATGCACAAGAACACTACCTCATACACCAAGTTGAGGAGATTGAATTGTGTGGACCTGTACACACAAGGTCAATGTGGATGGTTGAGAGGAACTTGAAATTTTTGAAGGCTTTGGTTAGACAAAGAGCACATCCCGAGGGTTCTATGGTGGAGGGATACATGGTATACCAGACCATGGTGTACATTACTGAATATCTTCCTAAGTTTGCAGCAAAGATCCATGTAGATCGCATTTGGGATCTCATCTCCATTAACAAATTCGAAGGGGAATACCTGATGGGGAAAGGTAGATTGAGGAAAGTGAGAGGTAATTATAAGATGATCATGGAGATTAATTAGAATACATTTATATTTGGTTTTTATGTATATTGTACTTATTTAATTATTAATCTTCAATATTCATCAATTATAAATTAAGGTTGTATACCGTGGTAATTAACTAATTATACGTCGTTTGTGAATTTCAAATTTTATTGATACAGTTGGTCGAGAGTGGGATGCACTACATTTGTACATCGCAAACAATCTTGATTGGATGACGGATGGATTGAACGATGTCAACAATCTGGTCGCGCATTAACATGGGAAGGTGTGGCTTCATTGGTTAAAGAAGCTCATCGTAATGGAGATTCCAATGTTACACCAAGGGAAATTGATTTAGCATATGGTTTAAGAGATAAATAGGTATGTATAAATATATTAATCACCCATATTATTTAATTATTTTCAATTATATTGATGTATATATATGTTGAGATTTTTTTCTTTGCATACATTGGGCCAAGAATAAATATGTTTATCAACTGACGATATTGCAATAAGTTTTACATGTTTGACATATTGCAGGTGAAACACCACAAGGCTATGTGGTGCAATGGTCATAAATTTTGAATCAAAAAGTTGGATGACACGAAGAAAACTTGTGATTCTGGGATAACTGCAGTCTTCCAGGTGACTAATGTTTCATCTAGAAGCGACATACATCCAGAAGTCTCAGAAAATCAATACTATGGGATTTTGGATGATATACTTGAGTGTGACTTTAAGTCCTTCAAATTAGTTATGTTCGTCATCCTATGGTACAGGCTACGATTGAATGAAAATGATCCCGAGAGAACTGTTATTGAACATGATAATGGATTTACCATGGTTAATACAAGGTATTTTGAGCAAGCTGGAAATGAGCCCTATGTTCTTCCAAGCCAATGTGAGCAGGTATTTTACTCAGAGGTTCCAAGTAAAGCGGGTTGGTCATATGTTGTTAGACATGATCCAAGAGGAAGGCCAGTAAAGTATAATGTGGTGGAAGAAGAAGATACTGAAGAAATAGAAGAAGATGTAGATGATGATCAAGATCAACAGTTAGTTGATGATGTGCCTGACGAAGATGTCGAAGAGGAGGAACTAGATCATGATGATGTAGGAGTTAATGTTTATGAAGATGATATCTGTGTGGATGATGACATTATTGAAACTGATATCAATGATGATGATAATGATATGACCAATCCTTACAATGTTGAATCTGGATCGGATGATACAGACAAAGAGTTGGATGAAGAAGAAGATCAATGATATTGAAATGTATGAGTTATGTGATTGTATTATCTATTTGATATTAATTTCTTGATAGAATTATATTTGACTTATGTGGTTACATAATTAATTTATGATGTTTTTAATTTTAATTATATTTGAATTATATTAGAATATGTTCAGTTAACAGATGTAAAAAATAAAATGGATAAACCAAAAGATGAAAGCGTGAGACCACTACCTTGTTGGGTGTATGGAGTCTAATGAAGATCTATAAAAGTGTAATCTATGATGGCAATAATTCAAAGTGTTTGACACATAGATGTAGTTTATAACTTGTATAAATGTGCAAGTAAATGACTGACAAACTCTACTTGAGATAGAATGACAATCCTAGTTATGTGATTCTTCTTATTGATCCAATTAATACTCTTCAGCTACTGTGATTGACTAGAAGGGTTTAATCTTTACTTGAAAGAACCAAATAATCACATCACACAAATATAGCAAATGTGTATCAATAAACTGAATATATATATATGCTTGATATATCAATTTAAACAACAGAAAAGCATCAAAATGGAGACAACCAGATAACTGTATAATTCCACAAACAGTTGATACCAAGATTAAGCCACAAGTTCAGACATCTTCATTAACTTCATCAAAATTCATACATGCATGTGAGTCTTTTAAAGGAAAGTTTCCTTGCAAACTATCTATTGTATCTTTCTCCTATCCACCTATATCTGTTTTACATTATGAAACGGATATAAATATATCAAAATTGTGAAAGGGCATGTCCTTTCAAAAATGTCTTTTGCTTAACAACAATAACAAACTAGAAATTATGCTCTATTAAGCCATAAATAGATGTTTGATAGATAATCTCAATAAGCTGCCCGCTTGTGTGTATCAGCATCCTCCAGTGCATTCCACCAAGTCCCAGAGCATCTTCTTGTTAAATTCCACTCATTAAAGAATAGTCGTTGCCTTGGCAAACCTCAAAACCTGCGCCAAAGAGTTGCCACAGAGACAAAACCATAATCAGTTATAACTATAACCGCTGAGCTATTAATTGTCGGTAATAGACACTATTTTACTCCTCTTCGGTTAATTATTTGTCCACCCATCTCTGATACTCTTCATCCATTGGCCAGGAAAAATTCACCACCTCATTCACCTTAGTATTGTAAGGTGTGTCAACCACCACACTTTGTTTGGCAATTGCATCATCCTCACTTGCCTTTAAGGCAACCTGCAATTCTGTGATCCTATTCAACATTTGCTCCTTAGTGGGATCCACAGAATATTCAACTTCCTCTTCAACTGGCCCTGGTGTAGGACTGAGAGCAGGTGCCTGGATGGGGGACTCCAGAGTTGAAACAATTGGAGTAGTAGGGGGGACCGATCCTTCAATAGAAGGTAATGCTCTGATACCAGGAGCACTAGAGGATTCTCCCACTTGCCCATATTTCAACCTATCTACTTCAGATTGCAGCTCAACATTCCTTTGTTGCATCCTACTATATTCTCCAATTATCATATTGTATTTCTCCATCAAACTCTTCTTTTCAGGCTCTTCTCTCTCAGCTGTCTTTTGGGCCAATTTGGCCACATTTACTGTCAGGCTTGTAGCTTCTGTTGTTGAAGTTTCAAAAGCTCTCTTGATGATTAGCCTCCCCTTAGGTGTGGGCTAATATCAGTTACATTTGGCTTTCTGCCTTGGGGTGCCAATGCCCATATGGCCAGAGTTTCATACTCCTCACTGAAGGCAGAGTCCTGCAGAGTTGTCTTAACCTCTTCTTCACTGTTTTGTATAGGGTGCTTGGACTGTAAGATAGCATTGAATGCAACCGCATCAGTTATGTCCCATTCAAGCTATTGGTGGTTTTTTAATGTGAACCAGGTTTATCTCCTAATCTACCTATGGAATTTCCAATTCCAATCAAGGGCAGCTCGGAGGACTTGGACCAACTGACGAGGATTTTAAAAGACCTCCTACACTTTGGGCTCTGCAAGACCCGGGAGGGTGATCCCTCAATGTGTTTACAATCTCTGCACCAAATTTATAAACAATCATTAACAATTAACAGATAATCCCATTTAATAGCTCAACAAAATAGGATAATACTGAACTGAATTGGCCCTTCATCAATAGTATCAACTACTTGGAGCATGAGATGATTACAACGAAATTTCACCACTTAAGATAGTCATTTAATTTGCAATTTGGCAACAACCTCTAAGCTAAGACAAATAGACACAAAAACTTACAAACACATACGATTTAGGCCAGTGCCATATACTATTAGGGAGTCGAATTCACAAATATTTAGATTTCCATAATAGGTTCAAACACATAACATATAAGATCTCTGACAATATTGCATTACAACAGTGTCAATTTCTATCCTAATTCAATATTTCTTATCAAATCCCTTTACAAACATATCCATCTATGACTCCATCCAAGCATTTTAATTAACTCTTTGAATTAAAGCAAAAATGGCATTCATACACACCATAATAGTTAGATGAACGCCATAACCCTTGATTATATTATTCAAAATTGTGATATGTTTATACAAAGGAGAGCCATGAGCTCTAAATATATCATTATAACTCAAATGCTAGTACTGTCATGAAACATCAAACCTTCATGCTGTTGGAACTGTGAAATTTTGACAAATTCATTATTTATTCATGATTATTAGTCTCCCAAAAAAGATTCATAATGCAGATATAAAAATCCTCACATAGCATTTTTTACCAAAATCCAATTTAAAATTGTGCCATAACGCCCCATAAATTTCATCTGACATTAAAATCTTAACATATGAAAATATCGGCATAATTTGATGTAGGTCTCATCGATGATAATATACATATCCTAAATGTATCGGCAAGACATCAGAAGGGTCACACCGATAAAGTTATACACAGAGAGAATGCAGGTTTGTATATCTTATCGGTGTGACGATGTAAGGTCACATTGAGCTAAATTACCTTTTGCCGATTGGAGTAACGTAAAGTCTATCGGAGAGACTTTGGTCATCTGAGAGAGATTTTAAAACACTTCCCGAAGCATTATTAGTCTTGCCGATAAAGAAAGGGGAGGACTCACTCGGTGAGACAAACGATGTCGGGGAGAATTCAGAAAGTCTTACCGACCCCTCGGGTTACACCGACAGAACTGAGCATACGAAGATAAAGGGTGTCGAGAAGACAATGCGCATGGTCTCGCCGAAGAAAAAGTGTATCGGTGAGACATGTCACCGCGGGGAGATCTAAGAGACATCACGGTGAGTATCGTCTTATCGGCAAAACAAATACTTGGTCTCGGTGACATAAGTCAATAAAGTGAGCATCTCAGTGAGACGAAAATCTTTCGAAGTAAGGTGAAGAACTATTGGCCTGATTCATTAAGTTTGGGCAATAGTTGTTTCGGTGAAGGTCATGGCGATAAAAAAGCAGAAAGAAAGAAACTATCAGGGAGACTTGTGATGTTGGGGAAACAACAAAACATCTTAGCGGATGGGTAAACATTGAACAGGTGGATCGGCCAAAGGTTTGAAATGTCTTACCGATGTGATCCTTGATGTGACAATGAGAATTTTGAAAAAACTTGCAGCATTCATGTCTCAGTAAAGACATTAATGATGCCATGAAGCGTAAAAGACAAACAGACACAAAACCTGACAAACACATACAATTTAGGCCAGTGCCATATGCTATTGGGGAGTCAAATTCACAAATATTTAGATTTCCATAACAGGTTCAAACACATAACATATAAGACCTCTGACAATTTTGCATTACAATAGTGTCAATTTCTATCCTAACTCAATATTTCTTATCAAATCCCTTTACAAACATATCCATCTATGACTACATCCAAGCATTTTAATTAACTCTTTGAATTAAAGTAAAAATGGAATTCATACACACCATAACAGTCAGATGAACGCCATAACCCTTGATTATATTATTCAAAATTGTGATATTTTTATACAAAGGAGAGCCATGAGCTCTAAATATATCATTATAACTCAAATGCTAGTATTGTCATGAAACATCAAACCTTCATGCTGTTGGAACTGTGAAATTTTGACAAATTCATTATTTCTTCATGATTATTAGTCTCCCAAAATAGATTCATAATGCAGACATAAAAATCCCCACATAGCATCTTTTACCTAAATCCATTTTAAAATTTTGTCATAAAGCCCTATAAAATTCATATGGCATTAAATCTTTAACATATGAAAATATCGGCATAAGTTAATGCAGGTCTCATCGATGATAATATACATATCCTAAATGTATCGGCAAGACATCAGAAGGGTCACACCGATAAAGTTATACACAAAGAGAATGCGGGTTTGTATTACTTATCGGCAAGACAAAAGGTATCGGCGTGACGGTGTGAGGTCATATCGAGCTAAGTTACCTTTTGCCGATTGGAGAAAAGTAAAATCTATCGGAGAGACTTTGGTCATCGGAGAGAGATTTCTAAACACTGGCCGAAGCGCTATTGGTCTTGCCGATAAAGCAAAAGGAGGACTCAATCGATAAGACAAACGATGTCGGGAAGAGTTCATAAAATTCTTACCGACCCCTCGGGTTACACCGACAGGATTGAGCATGTAGAGATAAAGGGTATCGAGAAGACGATGCTCGTTGTCTTGCCGAAGAAGAGGCGTATCGATGAGACATGTCACCGCAGGGAGATCTAAGAGACATCACAACGAGTATTATTCTGTCGGCAGAACAAATTGCTTGGTCTCGGTGACATAAGTCGATAAAGTAAACATCTCAGTGAGACAAAGTACTTTCGGAGTAAGGCAAAGAACCATTGGCCCAATTCATTAAGTCTGAGTGATAGTTGTTTCGGTGAAAGTCATGGCGATATAAAAAGAAAAAGGAAAGGAACTTTTGGGGAGACTTGTGATGTCGGGGAAACTACAAGACGTCTTGGCGGATGGGTGAACGTTGAACAGGTGGATCGGCCAGAGATTTGAAATGTCTTGCCGATATAAGCCCTGATGTGACAGTGAGAATTTTGAAAAAAAAACTTGCAGCATTCATGTCTCAGTAAAGACATTAATGGCGCCACGAAGCATAGGAGATTTTGCATATCAGGGTATGATGAATTGAAATCATTGTCTCATAGAATCCAAAGCGAAGGAGAGCAAGCGAACCAGCAAAGCAATTAAGGCATTCACCTAGCTTGAGTTTGCAAGAAATTTACAGTAACTTTCTTGTCCTCTCAGAATTAGTAAAAATTTGAATTATGGAAGGCACTGGTTCAGGAAAACTAAAGGGAAGAAAACCCGGGGAGGGAAGCCAATCAAAAGCAAAAAAGAAAAAGACTGAGTTGCAACCAGAAGGTATTGAAAGGAAGCTAAATCAAGACCTCATAGACCAGTTACCTGGTTCTGGACCTAGAACTAGGCATTCTGCACAACTCAAAGTGGAAGTTGACAAATTGGATGACAAATGCAAATTTATAGGTGATGTTTGGACTCCGATTAGAGACTATGAGTTATTCAATTACCATTACCATAGGAGAAATCGCTTTGAGCCAGTATGCAATCCATGGAGGCTCAATTTAGGGAAATTAGTGTGCCCTAATGTTTTTATTGATGTCGAACTGGTAAAATTTCTGGCCGGACACTATGATTCGAAAAACAAAGCTATATGTGATTTATCAGGGAATCCATTGATACATGTATCTAAGAATACAATTGTTGAGGTTTTTAGAATGGAGGGAATATGTAGTGAGAAAGTAGTGAGTGAAGAGCTCGATAGTGAGTTCAGAAGGATGGACACCATTTATAAAGGGTGGAGGTTACCTCTACATAGAATTAGGTGTCATGGAAAACCTACTCCAATAGAAGATAGTGAGGGGCCACCCTTTCATGTAGACCTCTTCGAAACTTACCTAAAATATACTTACTACTCAATGGGACAGGTATTAGGGATAGAGGTACCTGAGCATATGATGGTTGTGCCCATGGTGATTGTTGCAGACATTTAGTATCACAATTCCATATCGTTTGACTATGCTGCACATGTTTTTAAGGAGCTGGGTGTAGGTTTGATGGCGACAAAGAGTGGTACTTTTGTTCTCCATCTCAGAAATTACTCATTGTTGATGCACTTAGTGTTGTATTTTGGACAAGAGTTAGGTTTATGGCCCGAGGAGCTGAGGATTTCACAATCCGACAAGGAAGGTAGGCCATTGCCTGTTCAATTATCGACTATTATTTGGGATAGCAGGTTTGCCAATTCAAATTTCTTGCATTTTGCAGAATTCTTTGTGAAACCCTTGTATAGATTTTTTAACCATCCTTGTGATTATTCTTTATCTGAATAAGTAAAAAGGTTTCTTAGGCCTAGAGATTACAATGGACCAATTAACCACAACTGGGGGGGTTGGTATTACTTAGAGAATGCCACAATGATTAGGGTTTATGGCTTTGAGGATACACCTTTCATTCTGCCCAGAATTGTCCCAGATAGAATTGCATACCTAGAAATATTTAGGCAAATGGATTACTCCAGTGTTATGAACTTAAGTTCATATGGGAAACATGCTTGTATGCCTAGTACATTATGTTTTAGTGATTTCATTGTATTAGCCAAGGAAGGTTATGATCTAATTTTGGACAAATTATTGCACTACAACGTGAGAAGAGCGCCAGTGAGAAAGAACTTTGATCCAGAAGGGTATATCCACTCTGTTAGACAAAAAATAAATTTCGGAGGGTACCATCATGTGCCCCATAAATCTGATGACATAATCAGAAACTTGGAGGCAGAGGAAGCTAAAATTGTGATTGAAAAACATAATCAGGAGTTGGTGGATGCTGAGCTGTTATCCTCCATTAAGGGGATTTCAGAAATAGACAAGCCACAAAGCTCATCTGGGAAAGTTTCAAGAATGAAGACTCAGGACTATGCCTATGTTGCCAGAGAAACAAATGTTGAGGAAACCATGGATGTAGATACAAGACATGAAGACTATAGGTCTTTCATATCAGATGATGAATTTATAAAGACCTCAGAGTTTAAGACATCTTTATATAAGCAAAAAGGGAAAGAGATAAGGGGACAGGTTGACAATGTCACTCCAGGGAATGAGGATCAACTGTTAAAAATCTTAAAGGATGAAGTAGACAAAGAGATGATTGGCATGACCCCTGAAAAGGGGAGGGAGATACTTGAAAAGGTAGGTGTTATGATTTTTCCAGGTTTGGATATGAATTATGCATTAGTTTTTGATAGTTTCTTAAACGATAACAATGCTACCCACAAGCTCAGTCTAGAGAAGGTGACGGAGGTATACATAGGATCAAGATACAATCTTGATGATGAAACATTCATGATTTGGGCCTTGTATCCTCCTCACAAGAAATCAATTGTTATTGATACTGAAAAGGCATTCGGACATGTCATGACCCTGAAGGCTGGGGAGGTTGATCTTGTAGCGACTGCTGATATTGGGATAAATATAGCCAAGTTGAATAAAGCCCAAATCCAAGCATTGATAAGGGAAAGGGAGATGTACAAAACCAATAATGAGAGGATGTTGAGAGAGAATGAACGCTTGAAAAACTTGGTAGGTGTTGTAACAGAACCAACAAGGATGCTCACTCAAGGTGAGAGTTCATAGAAAAAAGACTGTTGGGAGGGTCAACTGCATACTCTCAAGGGAGAATGGATGCATTTGCTGCAGTAATAAAAAAAAGGCAAGTTTTTTTAACCACTTAGTTAAATAAACTCTGGGGAAAACATTCACAATACATAGATGCAATAAAGGAACACAGGAAAGTGGATAGCAGAATTCAGGAAAGAATTGAGGAATTGGAGCAGAAGGACACTCCTAGTAATGAAGAGATTGAAAATGCCAATTGTATTATGGATAGGCACAGGGATTTCTTTGAGGAGTTACAAGGGGATATGCAGGGATTGACATAGGTTGTTGAAGATAGATTGACCAAGTTATGTGATGATGAAGGGAGAACGAAGGAAGCGACTACATGGAAAAGTGAGTGTGAAACAATACTCCAAGGGATGCTGGAGACAGCCACTGCGAAAGATGTGATATTGGATGCAGCATGTGAGCAAAATGAGAAAATGATAATGATGGAGATTTTGATCCGCGATGTGTTGGGAGATTGCGACACTCATGAGCGCCAGGATTATACAAAGCATATGTCTGCAGTCCATTTGTGGCTTAATAGAAATTAGTTAATAGTGGATTTTTTAAACCTTTTATGCTTTAAACCTTTTTAAAAAGGCACGTCCTTTTGCAAACTGATGTATAAGTATCCGTTGTTGGATAAATGTAAAGGGGTAGAAGATAGAATTAGAATAGGATAGACTGTTGTAAGCATTAAATTTTCAGAAATGATGACATTCAAGGAGACTATGTTGCATTTATGAATTTTGAAGGAGATAATGAAAGACTGTTGATTTAGTGGCTTCATTTTGGTATCAATTGTTTGTTGGATTCTTGTGATTATTTGATTGTCTCCAATTTGATGTTTCTTGGTTGTTTAAATTGAAGTATCAAGTATATATTCGATTTATCAGTACACATTTGTTGTTTCTGTGTGATTTGGTTTATTGAATTCTTTAAAGAAGAATTAAAATTCCTTTCAATAAATTACAGTAATCTGGGAATGCCATTTGGATCAGTAAGAAGAATCAGATAATTAGATTTGATATTCTGCCTCAAGTAGGGTTTATCAATTACACTCTTGCATGTGTATACCAATTGTAAACTCATAGTTATATGCCAAACAATTAGAGGACCTACTTGATAGAAACCATTCATTAAAGGCTTTCATTTGACTCTGTTTTACCCAATAAGGCACTGGTCTCCCTTATTTACATTACATTAGTTTTATTCATTTCATTTAACATCTCTTAATTGAACATATTAATTCATACCTTGATATTGCATATACAATTTATACCAAAGTAGGATCATATCTTTCCACTGTTAAATTGCCATTTGTGGATAGTTAGATCAAGTAGGAAACATAAATTGAACATATTAATTTAGTATAAGAGTCAACCAATCATAAGGAAAACATAATATGAAGATGAATTTTCTCAAATCTTGTGGTTGTAGATGCCCTTTTGAAATCTATGCAAAATGTGGGAGGATAGACAAAGCTCATGAACTATTTGACACAATGCCTCGAATAATTGTAATCTCATGGAATACACTCTAATTAGAAAAGTCTCATCACTGCCCTCATAACAATCTATCAATTTGTTTTAGTGTCTATTGTGTTATACCCAATTTGGGACATGGGGTATAACAAAATAGACACTAAAATAAATTGAGAGATTACAATTCTTTGAGACATTTTGTCAAATAGTTCACAAGCTTTTTCTATCCTTCCACATTCTATATAAATTTTAAAAGGGCATCTACAACCACAACATTTGAAAAAATTCATCTTCATATTATGCTTTGATGGATGTCTATAACTTGTTCCAAATATCCCATATTAAGGAAACCAATAAGGATTTTGGTGAAGGTTGTGGAATTTTTCTTCGCATCTACCAATTGCATTTGTTTGAAAGTTTCTAAAACCTTTTCAACAAATCCATTATGTGTATATTCTAAAATCATTATAGTACACAATTTCACATTTATTTGGCTTTGCATCTACCAATTGTATTTTCTTGAATTTCCCTACAATATTTTCAATGTAGATCTCTTTTGTGGATATCTTATAGTCCTTGTAGTCCACATCACTTTGTTTTTTGAAGAAACTATTACCATATATTTCTTATTTATGTTCTTATTTTGCATACATGTTTATAAGTTTGATATTACAATTAATAATATTAATTTTGGCAAGACATTAAAAGATTTTGTTGATTTTAAAAATATATGCATCCCAATGTAAAAATGCCAACAATGGAAGCAATGATTGTAACACATAATTTTTTATGTAGTATCCAATTCAAAGGATCATGTTACAATTTAGGGTTATGATTGGGTATTTAATTAGGGTTAGGATTTAGTGTTCGGGTTAGTGTTAGGTTTAGAGTTAGGGTTAGGGTTAGGAAAAATAATGTTAGGATTAGGGTTAGATTAGGGTTTATGTTTTATGGTTAGGGTTAGATTTAGAGTTTTGGTTATGGTTGGGATTAGATATGAAATTAGGGTTAGGGTTTAGGATTACAATTAGGGATTATAGTATTAGGGTTATATCTAGAATTAAGTTTTAGGGTTATTGTTATGATTAAGGGTTGTTTTTATATTTGGCTTAGAGTTGGGGTTAGGATTAGGGCCAGGGATAGGGCTAGGGTTAAGTTTAGGGATAGGTTTAGGGTTATTAGAGTGAATGCAACTAATTAATAAATAAAAAATATTTAGGGTTAGGTAATTAGGGTTAGGGTTGGGGTTAGAGTTTTGGTTGTGGTTAGGGTTATAAAGATAGGATAAAGGTGAGGGTTAGGGTCAAGGTTAAGGTTTCAAGAAAAAGGGTTAGGTTATGATTTGGATTACCCTAAACTCTAACCATAACCATAAACCTAATCCCAAACCTAACCCTAAAGAAAACACATAACCTAACCCTAATTGTAGTGTTTGAGGCTAGGCTCAAACACTATATAACCTAACCCTATATAACCTAACACATAACCTAGCACTAGAAAAAATTCTTCTCCCAAACAATCTCCTCTACTTCTATTCATGCCTACTAGAGTTGCAACATTCAACATTGGTGCTTCAACCATTCATTCAAAGCTAAGAATTTGAAAGCAGTGTTCATTTGTAATATAATTAATGATTTAACAATATTATAATTATTATTAATCTAATACAATATTAATATTATTAATAATATACCAATAATATTAATAATCTAATATAATTACTATTAATCTATAGATTATATATAATCTTAATATATCAAATATATCATTATAATTCATATAATGTAATATAATATATTAATATTATAACATTACTATTAATCAAAGTGCTTTAATATTTATGTCGTTTTAATACATTATATGACAGGTTACTAAAGCGGCTCCGAGATGCACGTGCTCAAAATCGACAGTGATGTTATAATCTTGATGAAAAGTTGCTTGACAGTTATGTATTCAGTGTTGGTGACTACTATGAATGAACACGATTGTTGATGGTGGAGATCAACGGTTGCTCGCCCTTGCGTGATACAAAGATGCAAGGTGTTTATTGATTGCGATATCACGGGCGAGCGCCACGTGTCTTTCCTTGGCGATGCATAATATGGTGGGCCCTTGGTGTTGAGATGGAGATTACATTAGCCTTTTGAAGGCAGTCATTTGATAACTTCTCAAACACAAGAAGATTTGATTTTGGCCCTATTAGGAGAAGAATAAAGAACAATGGAAAAGATTTAAAAGTTGATTCTCAACATGAGAATGTATTATACTCGTGAGGTAATAATAATTAAAAAATAAAAATGAATGTTATTATTGTAAGAAAAAGGATCACATAGTGTGGACTTGTATAACTCGAGCCAATGATGTTCTTGAGGGAGAACTTAAAGAAAAATAAAATGATGTTAGCTTAGACTATATATATTTGTTTGTTTCAATCGACATGTTTTATTGTGAGGAATGTAAAACTTAACGGAGGGTGTTGGAATATTAAGATTAACATTAATAAATTCACCTTACTAACTTGTTTATTTTTGTTATTAAATATTTAGTTATATTCTTATAAGATAGTAGTTCAAATGGGAAGGTATATTTGAAAGGCTTTGTAAAATCCATATTGTAATATATTCCCAAATGAATTGTATGATATAATTATTATTTTGAGTGTGTTTGTGTGTAGATATAAGTTCTCTTGACTTTTCCAATATATTTTGTATGCTCTATTAGCCATGACTTCATGATTACTTTTCCACTTTCGACACTACTTCTTACTAACTTCGCAAATGGTAGCTTACTTCTACTTAAAACTTGTGGTAATTTCATTAATCTCTTGCTACCTCTAGTGTTGAATTGGACTAGTTATGTCATCTAGGATTTGTTCCTCAATTTTTTTTACATTTTTCAAAAAAAAGTTATGATGGTTATACTTGTATTACCATGAATGGACATAAATTTGAGGATTTTGGGTGTTTTCATTCAATTTTTCATGTTTTCCCCTTAGCTCCTACTTTATGTGTGTTTTTTATGGAAGCCTTTGGATATATTTTGGCTAATATTATTTCATGGAACCTTATTAAAGGTGCTACTTTTCGTAACTCTATAGCCCAACTATTCAATGGTCATTTTTCTAATGACTCCTTTCTCACTCTCTTGGAGGACAAATGTGACATTATTTAGGATATTCAATGCCTAGATATTTTCTGGAAAGCTTTAAGGTCAAATATATAGTGGCATAAAACTCAATGTTATAGGAAATCATTCTTAGCCAAGCCCAATTTGTTCAATTCCTATGGATAGAAGGGGGTTGATCATAAGGAAATGTTGAGATTCCTAAGCATCTCTTTTACCTTTTAGGTTTCTCCTTCCTCTTTAAGGAAACATATCATTTCTAGAGCTGAGAAAAATTATCATAATAAATTATGAAGCCCCTTTCTTTGGCAAGGAGATTCCATGTGTGTTCAAAAATTCTTGTTGCACACATTTCCATTACTCATGTTGCTAAGAACCTTGCAAATCCTCATATTTGAAGATTGAAAAATCCAAAGGTATATTTTATGGCCTCCCTTTAACCAAGGAAAATGGTTTCACAAAGTATCCTAGGAGTTTTATTATTTCCCTCATGACTATAATAGGTTTGGCTTACTTTATATTCACTACTCTAAATGGCGCCATAATAGGCTTTGCTTGCTTTATATTCACTACTCTAAATGGCGCCATAATTTTTTAAAATTTAATTAACATACTCTAAAACCTAACTAAAGTAGGTTGTAGCTCATCAAATTGGACAAGTGAAAGGTCAATACCAGCACTGAGGAAGACTTTGGAGGAGTGAAAACAAAGTCAATACCAGCGCCGATGAAGAGTTTGGAGCTAAAACAAGGTCAATACTAGCGTCGAGGACCAGGTTGAGGGCACTCAGGGAAAATCGATGACCAAGGGACAATGAGTACTATAAGTTTGGCACCCCCATTCTCTTTAACCTGCAATTTTCATGCCTAGTTTCCAAAGATCTTCTCGTACATTGGCCCCCCCATTCTCATAAAATGGTATAAGATAAGACAAAAAATAAAATAGCTTAGTCTTTCACATTTTTATAGTGATTACTAGAGGCACATAGACCAATTCTTCATAATAAAAGAATTTGATCATACTTTTCTAGGAGCACTAGAAGACTCCCCCACATGTCTGTACTTCAACCTGTCTACCTCATTTTATAGCTCAACATTCCTTTGCTGCATTCTACTATACTCTCCAATAATGGTGTTATACTTCTCCATCAAAATTTTCTTCTCAGCTTCTTCTCTTTCATCTGTCTTTTGGGCCAATTTGGCCACATTTACAGTCAATTTTGTAGCTTCTGTAGTTGAAGTTTTAGAAGATCTTTTGATTATTAACCCTCCCCTTAGGTTTGGGCTAATATCAGTAACATAGGGCATGAGCCAACCTTAACTGAGGAAGTAATAAAGTTAGGAAAAATAATTAACTCAATTTATAAAAAGGGGCTCGACCTAGATGAAACAATGAGACATAAGTAATTTTAATACCCACTCCAAAAAGGTAACCGCTGAATATATCTCACCTAAGGTTTTACATGGAACAATAGGATAATTATGAAAGCCAAGGTAAAACCCAACCTTAGGTTCCTCCCAAACAATTAATGTAACAAGCCAAGACAAGGTTAAAACATAAATGGAATTCAAAGAACAAGATTTGAAACTCCATCAAATCCACCATGATGCACACCAATCCACCGAGTTACAGTTCCAAGATAGTGGGTGGATTGGTGGATGTCATTTCTATTTAGCCCTCAAACCCTTACATAGGCACAATAGGGCAGTCCCTATATTTGATTGTTTAATCCCACAAAACAGTGATTGAGAACTTCAAAACAAATGCAAATGAAAGGGAAGACATATATTTATCTACACCAATGATCTCAGAGCATTTCAAGCTTGTATGGATCCATACAACACAAAAGAAATTCAGAAAAATTGTAAAAAACACAAAAAATTGCTTCAAGAATGTGGTATCTGATATGAAATTTTGGTATCAACTCCTCCAACAATTGCAATGGGATGGGAATACAATATGATAGAAGTGGGATAAAAATGCATCATTTGAAGCATCAAACCAATATGCAAAGATGAAAGAAAGTGCTAACCCCTTAAACTGAAAAAGTTTCTTTTAACTTTAAGTTTGTTGGGTAGCCAATTCTTTTAAGTTATCAAATCCTACCATCATACATAATCAAAATGTTATTGTTTCAAATGACTATGAGCACTAACTTTCACTATTTGAAGATGTTGAAACCTTGTCATAGAGGATTAGAACATTGATTCGACCACTCATCCTACCTTAAAACATACCAAAAGTCTCCTAGCAATTAGACATAGGAAGATTTAAGATGACTTAAACAATTTTTATTGCCAAAGCATAAACTTATGATGACTTTACCAGGCCTAGTACACACTCCCTCCCTGTTAACCACTTAGACATATGGAAATTAAATGTAAATTTTTTGCTATTTTTAGTCATGTAGGTGTCCAATAAACCACTTGGTGGTGTTTCCCTTCAAGTTTATTTACTTGAATGAAGAGAAAAAGTCCTTTGATTACAAATAGAGAATACATTTGATGCCTTGGTTGTGTAACTGGTGGACCATAGTCACATTTAACACTTATTACAAAGTTTGGGAGTTAAAACGTTAAGTAGATTTGATTTGTGATGGACACATTTGGATGGTAGTAACAATAACTTGCAATCTATCAAGACTTGATTACCTTATAACCTGTCAAATTCTAGCAATGAAATGATAGATTAATCATAATGTCACCTTTGGATCACATCACCATGAAAGAACTTCATCCAACATCCTTATGAGTGTAGGTACCACCAAATAGGTATTTGTCAGATTTGTCTTCCTCAAGCGAGGGAAATTCAGGAAGAGAAGAGGAAAGCGAGACATGTAGTAGGTCTAAAAGAGGGAGATCAACTAGAGGTCAAAAGATTAGAAGAAAATTTTGTAAACGCATGGAATTTTTTCTTACTGAAGGGGGGTCATGTTCTTATGATGATGAGAGCATAGGCGACATTGAGGTGCCCTTGAGGTACAAACATCTATAGAAACAATGGGTACCCAAGGAACTTCCTCCAATAAACACTGATCTTTGTGTCAACGAGAGGATATATCGCATAGCACCATCATCATTACATGGTTTGGGCCTATTTTGCATGGATGAAATAAAAGTCTATTACGACAAAGTTACTAAGTTGATGGAGTATGTTGGACCCTGTTACAGTTACAAAGATTGGATGCAGTTGGTTCGATATACATGAAGTATGCGTAGGTATGCACTATCAACAAATTATATACAACTAAAAGATAAGGATCAAAATAAAGGAGTGGCTAGGTACATTGACGGGAGGCCAAAAGCATCAGGGAATATTGCAAGGTTTATAAATAGTACATGACCTGGGTCAACAAATAAGCAACCCAATTGTATATTCGAGGCACGAGAGGGAAACCGTGTATTCGTATGTGCGATAAAATCAATAACTGCAGGGGAAGAGTTGCTAATCGATTACAATTTGAATCGCTTAGATACAAACACAATTACTATGGGGGTGGCATGTACTATATATATACCATTTTACCCAACCTCCAATTAATGACTCCAATATACCATTTTATTATTATGTTTTTTTTTGTAAGTCTATTGGTTTCATTTCGGTAATGTTTTTTATATTTAATTTTTGTCACAGCGGGACATTTATCATACGAGGAAGGCTCCGACCCAGAGCGTAGATCACAATCCATCTTTAGGCGCTTCTATCCAACAAGTTTACCTCATTGTAATTGTACAAATTAGATACGAGCAAAATGTTTTATTATTATTATTTTTCATGAGTTTATTGGGTTAATTTCGATAATGTTTTTAATATTCTTGTTGTAGATGGTTGATCAGGAAAAGGCACCGGCAGTACAAGAGAGCATCCATATGGAGGTGCAATCACTATTATGCGATGATGACATCGCATTTTCCGCAAACCCTGTGGATATGATGAGGAAGGCCCAAAACAAATGCAATGAAGAAATCCTTAAGTTGGTATTCATAGTGCCTCAAACAGATGAGATAAGAGAAAGGGTTAAAATGTTGTCTGAGAGAGCACATAACTTGCAAGTAGGTTGTCATGAAATCTTTAATTATAACATAAGTTCATTCATGGTTTTATATTTTGTACTCTTTTATGTCATGAACTAAAATATGTGTTGTTTTTACAGGACTATTTACATCCTCATGATGCTGCTGGCCATGATCAGGGTACTGGAAGTGTTGCTCGGGGAGTAAGGGTTGGTACAAGTGTCAATCTTGATCTTCTTGCGCATACATCACATCATCCAACCCCATCATTTGTGCCTATATTTTCAACTGAAATGTTGGCAACACATACCATGTAGGCATCTGGTAGTGCACCCTTTGGCAACGAACACATGCCAGAACATGTGTCAGGAGATGTACCTGGGGATGCAAAGGCCACTAGTACTGATGATGTTTTAGCAGCATTTCCTGGATCTTCCTGTATTACTAGTATGGGAACATTTCCGATCACATTTATCGTGACCGAGGATTTCATTCCCATAAAGATAGAGAAGGTCCTAGGTACTTTAAAATGTTTTAATTATTATTATATATAATCTAATTGAAATTTACTTATTGATCACTCTTTTTAGACTAATGATCCCATGATCATTTTGTAGGAAATGATGTTTTTTATAAACATCTAAGTGATATTACATTGGAGCTTTTCGGGCCCACCATATGTACACGGTGGAATGCCCAAAATCAAGATTTAAAAGATGAGCTCATTAACCATTTAGTTGTGTTGTTTGGTGATAAAACATTCAACCGAACCAAGGTCCTTAAGAAAGCTGGTACCTATCTAAAGTATGTGAGGGACCAATATAGGTCACATTTAGAGAAGAACAGAAAGTACGAGCATCCCCCATGATTCTGGAAAGGGAGTGGAAGGACTTGGTGTCAGACGGAAAGGAGAAGGCTGAAAAGAAGAAAGGAAAGACACCACCGGGCCAAGCAAGGTATGTGATACTATCAACAATTTAATTATATACTGATTACTCTTTCTTTTTACATAATCTAACGTATTTCAATTTTTTCATAGGTTGCCCGACACATCAAAGGCAACAAAGGCAAGACTAGAAAAACACGGGCATCACAAACTTGGCTCGGGTGGTTATATGAAAATAGCCGCACGATTTGTAAGTATCAATAAATGAAATATTGCATCCAAATAATAAATTGCAAACAATTTTGGTTTTATCACACCATAGAAGAAAAATTCATGATCGCATGCAAAAATGTGGGGCTTTGAGTTCAACAGAGTGCCCACAGAAGAGGACCTGAAGATTGCCTTCCACCAAGGCTATGGAGCCCTGACTGAACAACTAAGAGTCTCGATTGGGAAAACACAATCTTCCACTACATCCAACAAGTAGGTAAATAAACTCAATAAAGTTTATTTCAAATTGAATACTTGTGCAATTTGTTCAATATTAATTTCTACCATAATAATGTGCCTATTTGTTTTACACAGATAAGCAATGATAATATTGCACATGACATTGGAATGCAACCTGGTGAGGGTGGAGCACAACTTGTTGATGAAGGCCATGGTGTGCATCCCGGTACTGGATGTATTCATGTGCTATACAAAACATATTATGGATTAATACAATTAAACATCTTTAATTGCATTTGGTGTATTAATCAATGTAACCTTTCGTGTTTCAACTTTAGAGCATGTAGAGCATGATCAACATGTTGAGCATGATTAGGCTAGACAAGATCAGGAACATGATGTGGCTCCATTAGGTAAGCAGGACCACTCTAATGTTCTTTTAAACATTTTTAATTGCAATTGGTGTATTAATTAATGTAATCTTTCATGTTTCAACTCCAATTCAGGATTTAGAGGGTGTTCAACATGTTGAGCATGAGGCTATAAGACAATATCAGGAACATGATGTGGCCCAATCAGGTAAAGAGCACCACTCTGATGTTCTTTTAATTAATGAAATACGTGTAACAATAATAATAAAACATATCAATTTAACATTTCCTTGCTATTGCAATAGACCCCCCCTTGCAGCTGCATCCACGCGGTTCTGAGTACATGACTAGGCGTACATTAAGATCACAAGCAGAGCTCAGAACAACTCAAGGGGGGACAGATGATTTTGAAAATGATACTCCACTTCAACTTTTTTTAGCTGCAAAAAAGAAACAAAAAAAAAGTGATTGTAATCATATTATGACAGCCATATTTTTGATAATATGTAAAAACTGAAAAAATGAAATATGTTAATGAATGAATGTGAATATGTTAATGAATAAATGTTATATGTTAATGAATGAATGTTATATGTTATTAATGTCTGAATGAATGAATGTTATATGTTATTAATGGATGAATGAATGAATGTGAATATGTTAATGAATGAATGTTATATGTTATTAATGTAGGATAAATGAATGAATGTTATATGTTATTAATGGATGAATGAATGATTAATGTTATATGATCGGGTATGGGGAATTGAGACTGGTGTGAGGGGGGGGAGAGGCCAAATGAGCTTCCACCTTCACGTGGTTGGCCCTGTTAAGTAGAGAATATTAAACTATTCTCAAAACAAAGAGAAGCTCAATAAGGTAAGTAATGCACTTTTCAATATAAGAAATGCATCGTTTGAAGCATCAAACCAATCTGCAAAGATGAAAGAAAGTGCTAACTTTTCACTATGAACATTGTGTTGTGTGTGGATTTGGTTTCAAACCTCTGTTTTTTATTTTTATTTTAGTGGTCTCATTAATTTCACTTTTGTGCATAACAGGTTAGTGGAAAATTTGACAGATCTAAAGGGTTTAGAGGCTCGATTGAGATAGATACATGGATATTTGGATCTTGTTGTTGATGGGAGGATTCCACTTAACCATGAAATTTTGTACCATTTGCAGGTATGCTAAAATATCTCTACTTACATTCATTCAACTTACTGTAATATAATATCTGACAAAAATCTCCTTTTCATTATACTTAGATGGATTTTCATGCCTTGTTCCAAAGCACATGTTTTAAAACAAGCAAGAAGGATGTTGGCAAGGGTTAAGGAATTTGGCTTTACAC
>CM021103.1:534506694-534569668 GCA_007115665.2 Sequoiadendron giganteum | reverse complement strand
GGGACAGGTTGACAATGTCACTCCAGGGAATGAGGATCAACTGTTAAAAATCTTAAAGGATGAAGTAGACAAAGAGATGATTGGCATGACCCCTGAAAAGGGGAGGGAGATACTTGAAAAGGTAGGTGTTATGATTTTTCCAGGTTTGGATATGAATTATGCATTAGTTTTTGATAGTTTCTTAAACGATAACAATGCTACCCACAAGCTCAGTCTAGAGAAGGTGACGGAGGTATACATAGGATCAAGATACAATCTTGATGATGAAACATTCATGATTTGGGCCTTGTATCCTCCTCACAAGAAATCAATTGTTATTGATACTGAAAAGGCATTCGGACATGTCATGACCCTGAAGGCTGGGGAGGTTGATCTTGTAGCGACTGCTGATATTGGGATAAATATAGCCAAGTTGAATAAAGCCCAAATCCAAGCATTGATAAGGGAAAGGGAGATGTACAAAACCAATAATGAGAGGATGTTGAGAGAGAATGAACGCTTGAAAAACTTGGTAGGTGTTGTAACAGAACCAACAAGGATGCTCACTCAAGGTGAGAGTTCATAGAAAAAAGACTGTTGGGAGGGTCAACTGCATACTCTCAAGGGAGAATGGATGCATTTGCTGCAGTAATAAAAAAAAGGCAAGTTTTTTTAACCACTTAGTTAAATAAACTCTGGGGAAAACATTCACAATACATAGATGCAATAAAGGAACACAGGAAAGTGGATAGCAGAATTCAGGAAAGAATTGAGGAATTGGAGCAGAAGGACACTCCTAGTAATGAAGAGATTGAAAATGCCAATTGTATTATGGATAGGCACAGGGATTTCTTTGAGGAGTTACAAGGGGATATGCAGGGATTGACATAGGTTGTTGAAGATAGATTGACCAAGTTATGTGATGATGAAGGGAGAACGAAGGAAGCGACTACATGGAAAAGTGAGTGTGAAACAATACTCCAAGGGATGCTGGAGACAGCCACTGCGAAAGATGTGATATTGGATGCAGCATGTGAGCAAAATGAGAAAATGATAATGATGGAGATTTTGATCCGCGATGTGTTGGGAGATTGCGACACTCATGAGCGCCAGGATTATACAAAGCATATGTCTGCAGTCCATTTGTGGCTTAATAGAAATTAGTTAATAGTGGATTTTTTAAACCTTTTATGCTTTAAACCTTTTTAAAAAGGCACGTCCTTTTGCAAACTGATGTATAAGTATCCGTTGTTGGATAAATGTAAAGGGGTAGAAGATAGAATTAGAATAGGATAGACTGTTGTAAGCATTAAATTTTCAGAAATGATGACATTCAAGGAGACTATGTTGCATTTATGAATTTTGAAGGAGATAATGAAAGACTGTTGATTTAGTGGCTTCATTTTGGTATCAATTGTTTGTTGGATTCTTGTGATTATTTGATTGTCTCCAATTTGATGTTTCTTGGTTGTTTAAATTGAAGTATCAAGTATATATTCGATTTATCAGTACACATTTGTTGTTTCTGTGTGATTTGGTTTATTGAATTCTTTAAAGAAGAATTAAAATTCCTTTCAATAAATTACAGTAATCTGGGAATGCCATTTGGATCAGTAAGAAGAATCAGATAATTAGATTTGATATTCTGCCTCAAGTAGGGTTTATCAATTACACTCTTGCATGTGTATACCAATTGTAAACTCATAGTTATATGCCAAACAATTAGAGGACCTACTTGATAGAAACCATTCATTAAAGGCTTTCATTTGACTCTGTTTTACCCAATAAGGCACTGGTCTCCCTTATTTACATTACATTAGTTTTATTCATTTCATTTAACATCTCTTAATTGAACATATTAATTCATACCTTGATATTGCATATACAATTTATACCAAAGTAGGATCATATCTTTCCACTGTTAAATTGCCATTTGTGGATAGTTAGATCAAGTAGGAAACATAAATTGAACATATTAATTTAGTATAAGAGTCAACCAATCATAAGGAAAACATAATATGAAGATGAATTTTCTCAAATCTTGTGGTTGTAGATGCCCTTTTGAAATCTATGCAAAATGTGGGAGGATAGACAAAGCTCATGAACTATTTGACACAATGCCTCGAATAATTGTAATCTCATGGAATACACTCTAATTAGAAAAGTCTCATCACTGCCCTCATAACAATCTATCAATTTTTTTTAGTGTCTATTGTGTTATACCCAATTTGGGACATGGGGTATAACAAAATAGACACTAAAATAAATTGAGAGATTACAATTCTTTGAGACATTTTGTCAAATAGTTCACAAGCTTTTTCTATCCTTCCACATTCTATATAAATTTTAAAAGGGCATCTACAACCACAACATTTGAAAAAATTCATCTTCATATTATGCTTTGATGGATGTCTATAACTTGTTCCAAATATCCCATATTAAGGAAACCAATAAGGATTTTGGTGAAGGTTGTGGAATTTTTCTTCGCATCTACCAATTGCATTTGTTTGAAAGTTTCTAAAACCTTTTCAACAAATCCATTATGTGTATATTCTAAAATCATTATAGTACACAATTTCACATTTATTTGGCTTTGCATCTACCAATTGTATTTTCTTGAATTTCCCTACAATATTTTCAATGTAGATCTCTTTTGTGGATATCTTATAGTCCTTGTAGTCCACATCACTTTATTTTTTGAAGAAACTATTACCATATATTTCTTATTTATGTTCTTATTTTGCATACATGTTTATAAGTTTGATATTACAATTAATAATATTAATTTTGGCAAGACATTAAAAGATTTTGTTGATTTTAAAAATATATGCATCCCAATGTAAAAATGCCAACAATGGAAGCAATGATTGTAACATATAATTTTTTATGTAGTATCCAATTCAAAGGATCATGTTACAATTTAGGGTTATGATTGGGTATTTAATTAGGGTTAGGATTTAGTGTTCGGGTTACTGTTAGATTTAGAGTTAGGGTTAGGGTTAGGAAAAATAATGTTAGGATTAGGGTTAGATTAGGGTTTATGTTTTATGGTCAGGGTTAGATTTAGAGTTTTGGTTATGGTTGGGATTAGATATGAAATTATGGTTAGGGTTTAGGATTACAATTAGGGATTATAGTATTAGGGTTATATCTAGAATTAAGTTTTAGGGTTATTGTTATGATTGAGGGTTGTTTTTATATTTGGCTTAGAGTTGGGGTTAGGATTAGGGCTAGGGATAGGGCTAGGGTTAATTTTAGGGTTATTAGAGTGAATGAAACTAATTAATAAAGGAAAAAATATTTAGGGTTAGGTAATTAGGGTTAGGGTTGGGGTTAGAGTTTTGGTTGTGGTTAGGGTTATAAAGATAGGATAAAGGTGAGGGTTAGGGTCAAGGTTAAGGTTTCAAGAAAAAGGGTTAGGTTATGATTTGGATTACCCTAAACTCTAACCATAACCATAAACCTAATCCCAAACCTAACCCTAAAGAAAGTGTTTGAGGCTAGGCTCAAACACTATATAACCTAACACATAACCTAGCACTAGAAAAAATTCTTCTCCCAAACAATCTCCTCTACTTCTATTCACGCCTACTGGAGTTGCAACATTCAACATTGGTGCTTCAACCATTCATTCAAAGCTAAGAATTTGAAAGCAGTGTTCATTTGTAATATAATTAATGATTTAACAATATTATAATTATTATTAATCTAATACAATATTAATATTATTAATAATATACCAATAATATTAACAATCTAATATAATTACTATTAATCTATAGATTATATATAATCTTAATATATCAAATATATCATTATAATTCATATAATGTAATATAATATATTAATATTATAACATTACTATTAATCAAAGTGCTTTAATATTTATGTCGTTTTAATACATTATATGACAGGTTACTAAAGCGGCTCCGAGATGCACGTGCTCAAAATCGACAGTGATGTTATAATCTTGATGAAAAGTTGCTTGACAGTTATGTATTCAGTGTTGGTGACTACTATGAATGAACACGATTGTTGATGGTGGAGATCAACGGTTGCTCGCCCTTGCGTGATACAAAGATGCAAGGTGTTTATTGATTGCGATATCACGGGCGAGCGCCACGTGTCTTTCCTTGGCGATGCATAATATGGTGGGCCCTTGGTGTTGAGATGGAGATTACATTAGCCTTTTGAAGGCAGTCATTTGATAACTTCTCAAACACAAGAAGATTTGATTTTGGCCCTATTAGGAGAAGAATAAAGAACAATGGAAAAGATTTAAAAGTTGATTCTCAACATGAGAATGTATTATACTCGTGAGGTAATAATAATTAAAAAATAAAAATGAATGTTATTATTGTAAGAAAAAGGATCACATAGTGTGGACTTGTATAACTCGAGCCAATGATGTTCTTGAGGGAGAACTTAAAGAAAAATAAAATGATGTTAGCTTAGACTATATATTTGTTTGTTTCAATCAACATGTTTTATTGTGAGGAATGTAAAACTTAACGGAGGGTGTTGGAATATTAAGATTAACATTAATAAATTCACCTTACTAACTTGTTTATTTTTGTTATTAAATATTTAGTTATATTCTTATAAGATAGTAGTTCAAATGGGAAGGTATATTTGAAAGGCTTTGTAAAATCCATATTGTAATATATTCCCAAATGAATTGTATGATATAATTATTATTTTGAGTGTGTTTGTGTGTAGATATAAGTTCTCTTGACTTTTCCAATATATTTTGTATGCTCTATTAGCCATGACTTCATGATTACTTTTCCACTTTCGACACTACTTCTTACTAACTTCGCAAATGGTAGCTTACTTCTACTTAAAACTTGTGGTAATTTCATTAATCTCTTGCTACCTCTAGTGTTGAATTGGACTAGTTATGTCATCTAGGATTTGTTCCTCAATTTTTTTTACATTTTTCAAAAAAAAGTTATGATGGTTATACTTGTATTACCATGAATGGACATAAATTTGAGGATTTTGGGTGTTTTCATTCAATTTTTCATGTTTTCCCCTTAGCTCCTACTTTATGTGTGTTTTTTATGGAAGCCTTTGGATATATTTTGGCTAATATTATTTCATGGAACCTTATTAAAGGTGCTACTTTTCGTAACTCTATAGCCCAACTATTCAATGGTCATTTTTCTAATGACTCCTTTCTCACTCTCTTGGAGGACAAATGTGACATTATTTAGGATATTCAATACCTAGATATTTTCTGGAAAGCTTTAAGGTCAAATATATAGTGGCATAAAACTCAATGTTATAGGAAATCATTCTTAGCCAAGCCCAATTTGTTCAATTCCTATGGATAGAAGGGGGTTGATCATAAGGAAGTGTTCAAATTCCTAAGCATATCTTTTACCTTTTAGGTTTCTCCTTCCTCTTTAAGGAAACATATCATTTCTAGAGCTGAGAAAAATTATCATATTAAATTATGAAACCCCTTTCTTTGGCAAGGAGATTCCATGTGTGTTCAAAAATTCTTGTTGCACACATTTTCATTACTCATGTTGCTAAGAACCTTGCAAATCCTCATATTTGAAGATTGAAAAAATCCAAAGGCATATTTTATGGCCTCCCTTTAACCAAGGAAAATGGTTTCACAAAGTATCCTAGGAGTTTTATTATTTCCCTCATGACTATAATAGGCTTGGCTTACTTTATATTCACTACTCTAAATGGCGCCATAATAGGCTTTGCTTTCTTTATATTCACTACTCTAAATGGCGCCATAATTTTAAATTTAATTAACATACTCTAAAACCTAACTAAAGCAGGTTGTAGCTCGCCAAATTGGACAAGTGAAAGGTCAATACCAGCGCTGAGGAAGAGTTTGGAGGACTGAAAACAAGGTCAATACCAGCGCCAACGAAGAGTTTGGAGCTAAAACAAGGTCAATACTAGCACCGAGGATGAGGTTGAGGGCACTTAGGGAAAATCAACGACCAAAGGACAATGAGTACTGTAAGTTTGGCACCCCCATTCTCTTTAACCTGCAATTTTCATGCCTAGTTTCAAAAGATCTTCTCGTACATTGGCCCCCCCATTTCTCGTAAAATGGTATAAGATAAGATAGAAAAAATAAAATAGCTTAGTCTTTCACATTTTTATAGTGATTACTAGAGGCACATAGACCAATTCTTCATAATAGAATACTTTGATCATACTTTTCCAGGAGCACTAGAAGACTCCCCCACATGTCTGTACTTCAACCTGTCTACCTCAGTTTGCAGCTCAACATTCCTTTGTTGCATTCTACTATACTCTCCAATAATGGTGTTATACTTCTCCATCAAACTTTTCTTCTCAACTTCTTCTCTTTCAGCTGTATTTGGGCCAATTTGGCCACATTTACGGTCAAGTTTGTAGCTTTTGTAGTTGAAGTTTCAGAAGCTCTTTTGATTATTAACCCTCCCCTTAGGTTTGGGCTAATATCAGTAACATAGGGCATGGGCCAACCTAAACTGAGGAAGTAATAAAGTTAGGAAAAATAATTAACTCAATTTATAAAAAGGGGCCTGACTTAGACGAAACAATGAGACATAAGTCATTTTAATACCCACTCCAAAAAGCTAACGGCTGAATATATCTCACCCAAGGTTTTACATGGAACATTAGGATTTTTATGAAAGCCAAGGTAAAACCCAACCTTAGGTTCCTCCCAAACAATTAATGTAACAAGCCAAGACAAGGTTAAAACATAAATGGAATTCAAAGAACAAGATTTGAAACTCCATCAAATCCACCATGATGCACACCAATCCACCGAGTTATAGTTCCAAGACAGTGGGTGGATTGGTGGATGTCATTTCTATTTAGCCCTCAAACCCTTACACAGGCACAACAAGGCAGTCCCTGTATTTGATTGTTTAATCCCACAAAACAGTGATTGAGAACTTCAAAACAAATGCAAATGAAAGGGAACATGTATATTTATCTACACCAATGATCTCAGAGCATTTCAAACTTGTATGGATCCATACAACACAAAAGAACTTTAGAAAATTTGTAAAAACACAGAAAATTGCTTCAAGAACGTGGTATCTGATATGAAATTTTGGTATCAACTCCTCCAACAATTGCAATGGGATGGGAATACAATATGATAGAAGTGGGATAAAAAATGCATCGTTTGAAGCATCAAACCAATATGCAAAGATGAAAGAAAGTGTTAACCCTTTATACTGAAAAAGTTTATTTTAACTTTAAGTTTGTTGGGTAGCCAATTCTTTTAAGTTATCAAATCCTACCATCATACATAATCAAAATGTTGTTGTTTCAAATGACTATGAACACTAACTTTCACTATTTGAAGATGTTGAAACCTTGTCATAGAGAATTAGAACATTGATGCGACCACTCATCCTACCTTAAAACATATCAAAAGTCTCCTAGCAATTAGACATAGGAAGATTTAAGATGACTTAAACAATTTTTATTGCCAAAGCATAAACTTATGATGACTTTTTCAGGCCTAGTACACACTCCCTCCTTGTTAATCACTTAGACATATGGAAATTAAATGTAAATTTGCTGCTATTTTTAGTCATGTAGGTGTCCAATAAACCACTTGGTGGTGTTTCCCTTCAAGTTTATTTACTTGAATGAAGAGAAAAAGTCCTTTGATTACAATTAGAGAATACATTTGATGCCTTGGTTGTGTAACTGGTGGACCATAGTCACATTTAACACTTGTTACAAAGTTTGGGAGTTAAAACGTTAAGTAGATTTGATTTGTGATGGACACATTTGGACGGTAGTAACAATAACTTGCAATCTGTCAAGACTTGATTACCTTATAACCTGTCAAATTCTAGCGATGAAATGATAGATTAATCATAATGTCACCTTTGGATCACATCACCATGAAAGAACTTAATCCAGCATCCTTATGAGTGCAGGTACCACCAAATAGGTATTTGTCAGATTTGTCTTCCTCAATGGAGGGAAATTCAGGAAGAGAAGAGGAAAGCGAGACATGTAGTAGGTCTAAAAGAGGGAGATCAACTAGAAGTCAAAAGATTAGAAGAAAATTTAATAAACGCATGGAATTTTTTCTTGCTGAAGGGTGGTCATGTTCTTATGATGATGAGAGCATAGGCGACATTGAGGTGCCCTTGAGGTACAAACATCTACGGAAACAATGGGTACCCAAGGAACTTCCTCCAATAAACACTGATTTTTGTGTCAACAAGAGGATATATCGCATAGCACCATCGTCATTACATGGTTTGGGCCTATTTTGCATGGACGACATAAAATTCTATTACGAAAAAGTTACTGAGTTGATGGAGTATGTTGGACCCAGTTACAGTTACAAGGATTGGATGCAGTTGGTTTGATATACACGAAGTATGCGTAGGTATGCACTGTCAGCAAATTATATACAACTAAAAGATAAGGATCAAAATAAAGGAGTGGCTAGGTACATTGACGGGAGGCCAAAAGCATCAAGCAATATTGCAGGGTTTATAAATAGTACATGACCTAGGTCAACAAATAAGCAACCCAATTGTATATTCAAGGTGCGAGAGGGAAACCGTGTATTCGTATGTGCGATAAAATCAATAATTGTAGGGGAAGAGTTGCTAATCGATTATAATTTGAATCGCTTAGATACAAACACAATTACTATGGGGGTGGTATGTACTATATACCATTTTACCCAACCTCCAATTAATGACTCCAATATACCATTTTATTATTATGTTTTTTTTTGTAAGTCTATTGGTTTCATTTCGGTAATGTTTTTTATATTTAATTTTTGTCACAGCGGGACATTTATCATACGAGGAAGGCTCCGACCCAGAGCGTAGATCACAATCCATCTTTAGGCGCTTCTATCCAACAAGTTTACCTCATTGTAATTGTACAAATTAGATACGAGCAAAATGTTTTATTATTATTATTTTTCATGAGTTTATTGGGTTAATTTCGATAATGTTTTTAATATTCTTGTTGTAGATGGTTGATCAGGAAAAGGCACCGGCAGTACAAGAGAGCATCCATATGGAGGTGCAATCACTATTATGCGATGATGACATCGCATTTTCCGCAAACCCTGTGGATATGATGAGGAAGGCCCAAAACAAATGCAATGAAGAAATCCTTAAGTTGGTATTCATAGTGCCTCAAACAGATGAGATAAGAGAAAGGGTTAAAATGTTGTCTGAGAGAGCACATAACTTGCAAGTAGGTTGTCATGAAATCTTTAATTATAACATAAGTTCATTCATGGTTTTATATTTTGTACTCTTTTATGTCATGAACTAAAATATGTGTTGTTTTTACAGGATTATTTGCATCCTCATCATCCTGCTGGCCATGATCAAGGTATTGCAAGTGTTTCCCGGGAAGTAGGGGTCAGTACAAGTGTCAATCTTGATCTTCCTACGCATACAACACATCATCCGACCTCATCATCCGTGCCTATATTGTCAATTGAAATGTCGGCAACACATACCATGTAGGCATTTGGTAGTGCACCGTCTGGTAGCGAACACATGCCACTACATGTGTCAGTACCTGTGGATACAGAGGCCACTAGTACTGGTGATGTTTTAGCAGCATTTCTTGGATCTTCCCGTATTACTAGTACAGGAACATTTCCGGTCACATTTGTGGTGACCGAGGATTTTCTTCCCATAAAGATAGAGAAGGTCCTAGGTACTTTAAAACAATTTAATTATTATTATATATAATCCAATTGAAATTTACTTATTGATCACTCTTTATAAACTAATGATCCCATGATCATTTTGTAGGAAATGATGTTTTTTATAAACATCTAAGTGATATTACATTGGAGCTCTTCGGGCCCACCATATGTACACGGTGGAATGCCCAAAATGAAGATTTAAAAGATGAGCTCATTAACCATTTAGTTGTGTTGTTCGGTGATAAAACATTCAACCGAAGGAAGGTCCTTAAGAAAGCTGGTACCTATCTAAAGTATGTGAGGGACGAATATAGGTCACATTTAGAGAAGAACATAAAGTACGAGCGTCCCCCCATGATTCTAGAAAGGGAGTGGAAGGACTTGGTGTCAGATGGAAAGGAGAAGGCTGAAAAGAAGAAAGGAAAGATACCACCGGGCCAAGGAAGGTATGTGATACTATCAACAATTTAATTATATACTGATTACTCTTTCTTTTTACATAATCTAACGTATTTCAAATTTTTCATAGGCTGCCCGACACATCGAAGGCAACAAAAGTAAGACTAGAAAAACACGGGCAGCACAAACTTGGCTCTGGTGGTTATATGAAAATAGCCACACGATTTGTAAGTATCAATAAATGAAATATTGCATCCAAATAATAAATTGCAAACAATTTTGGTTTTATCACACCATAGAAGCAAAATTCATGATCGCATGCAAAAATGCAGGGCTTTGATTTCAACAGAGTGCCCACAGAAGAGGACCTAAAGATTGCCTTCCACCAAGGCTATGGAGCCTTGACTAAACAGCTAAGAGTCTCGAGTGGGAAAACACAATCTTCCACTGCATCCAACACGCAGGTAAATAAAATCAATAAAGTTTATTTCAAATTGAATACTTGTGCAATTTGTTCAATATTAATTTCCACCATAATAATGTGCCTATTTGTTTTACATGGATAACCAATGATAATACTGCACATGACATTGGAATGCAGTCTGGTGAGGGTAGAGCACAACCTACTGATGAAGGCCATGGTGTGCATCCTGGTACTAGATTTATTCATGTGCTATACAAAACGCAGTATGGATTAATACAATTAAACATCTTTAATTGCATTTGGTGTATTAATCAATGTAACCTTTCGTGTTTCAAATTTAGAGCATGTAGAGCGTGATCAACATGTTGAGCATGATCAGGCTAGACAAGATCAGGAACATGATGTGGCTCCATCAGGTAAAGAGGACCACTCTAATGTTCTTTTAAACATATTTAATTGCAATTGGTGTATTAATTAATATAATCTTCCGTGTTTCAACTCCAGATCAAATACACGAGGGTGTTCAGCATGTTGAGCATGAGGCTATAAGACAATATCAAGAACACGATGTGGCCCAATCAGGTAAAGAGCACCACTCTGATGTTCTTTTAATTAATGAAATATGTGTAACAATAATAATAAAACATATCAATTTAACATTTCTTTTCTATTGCAACATACCCCCCCTTGCAGCCGCGTCATGAGCAGAGCTCAGAACAACTGAAGGGGGGACAGATGATTTTGAAAACGATACTCCACTTCAGCTTTTTTTAGCTACAAAAAAGAAACAAAAAAAGAAGTGATTGTAATCATATTATGACAGCCATATTTTTGATAATATGTAAAAAATGAAAAAATGAAATATGTTAATGAATGAATGTGAATATGTTAATGAATAAATGTTATATGTTAATGAATGAATGTTATATGTTATTAATGGATGAATGAATGAATGTCATATGTTATTAATGGATGAATGAATGAATGTGAATATGTTAATGAATGAATGTTATATGTTATTAATGCAGGATGAATGAATGAATGTTATATGTTATTAATGGATGAATGAATGATTAATGTTATATGATCGGGTATGGGGAATTGAGAGTGATGTGAGGGGGGGGGAGGGGCCAAATGAGCTTCCACCTTCATGTGGTTGGCCCTATTAAGTAGAGAATATTAAACTATTCTCAAAACAAAGAGAAGCTCAATAAGGTAAGTAATGCACTTTTCAATATAAGAAATGCATCGTTTGAAGCATCAAACCAATCTGCAAAGATGAAAGAAAGTGCTAACTTTTCACTATGAACATTGTGTTGTGTGTGGATTTGGTTTCAAAGCTCTATTTTTTATTTTTATTTTAGTGGTCTCATTAATTTCACTTTTGTGCATAACAGGTTAGTGGAAAATTTGTCAGATCTGAAGGGTTTAGAGGCTCGATTGAGATAGATACATGGATATTTGGATCTTGTTGTTGATGGGAGGCTTCCACTTAACCATGAAATTTTGTACCATTTGCAGGTATGCTAAAATATCTCTACTTACATTCATTCAACTTATTGTAATATAATATCTGACAAAAATCTCCTTTTCATTATACTTAGATGGATTTTCATGCCCTGTTCCAAAGCACATGTTTTAAAACAGGCAAGAAGGATGCTAGCAAGGGTTAAGGAATTTGGCTTTACACCTGCCAATTGCATAGTTTACTTCATTCATCTAGCATATTGCCAATGCGTTTCACAATTGTTGGAATCATATCCTATAATTATAGAACTAGTAAAATTAAAATATGTAAGTTTCAAATATGGCATTACATATCTTTCTATGAATTTTTGAAAGAAAATATCAAAATGGAGAAGAATTAAAAAAATAATCTGCATAATTTCTAAGAGATCAGGGAATTTTTTTGCAGAGTTATCTTGAATATATTTAAGACAAAAGTAACTTATACAGATTGAAGTAGAATATCAATAGTCTAAAATCACCAGTCAACACATCTTAGTAGTATCTCAATTCAAGAGAACTAGGTCCACTATCCATTAGCCAGTAAAACAAATAAAATCAATTCATAAGATTATTTTGTTCTAATAGGGTTGACTGGTTGCTTGTTTCTTTTTGATTGTCAGGAAGTCGTCAATATACACTTGGTTTTCCCGCCTTCTCTTGCCTCGTGGCCAGAGAGTTTCTGCAGAAGGCATCAAAGTAACCTTCAAGATTGACAATGGCAATGAGTACAAGGTCAGTATAACTTAATGCTAATTGGGTATGATTTTATTTGTTCAAGACCAATTTAGATTCATTTTCTGCTCACACTAATTTTATTTACATTTATGTTTTGCTAATATCCATTTTTATTTACATTCATATTCTTCTATACATATTGTGTTTACAATAATGTTTTCCTTAATTTAATCTAGGGGAGAGGACCCAATACCTGAGCAACTTTCAATGTCATGCTGTTAGGATTTACTGTGAAGCTAATCCAAAGTTTTTCATTGCTGCTCGAGGCCATATTGCAGTGCTTTCTCTAGGAAGCCCACATGATCCCCATCAGATACCTTCTTTTTGTAGTCTCTAAATTTCTTAGAAGAAATCAACAACTAGTTTGTCTAAATGTGGCTCCTTGTTTACACATTAATATCTCTTTTGGCAGCAATGGATCAAAGTGGATTCATGGGGTCTTAAAGAGAAGGTTCTCAAACATGGAGATCAAGAGTGGGACCAGGTAAAACCATTCATAATCATGCTCATATTGTTTTATTGACTGTCTAAGAGCTAAGTATCCAGGATAACATTCTGTATTTTTCTATTGAATTTCCAGAGTGAGAATAATTTTGGGTTTGCAATCCTATTTTTTAGTACACTAGCTAAGTATCCAAGACACACTACAGGCATTTTTTCTAACCAAATTGCTCATTTTCCACAAATTTAGATTCTAATGTGTACTTTAATATTCACTAGTTTGATTTTTTCTTTTTTAGCAAAATTAGAATCCAGTTCGTAGGTTGTGCTTGTTGTCCATGACAGTCCCCTTGATCTCATGACTCATCATAGGTTTTATATTTTTCTCCAATTGTTGATCAACATTAAATGTGGCCATCATAATATCATTCATAGCCTCCATATTCTACAATTATTCATTGCTCATTTCTCATACATAGTAACCAAATAATGCAGGCCTAGAGCTTGGACTACAGATGTATGCCAAAAATGATAAATCCTTGCCTCTATAAGCCTAATTAAACACAACAACTGACATGTTGTTTGATATTTTAAACAGTCATATGACTATCCTTTTTCTACCTTGTAAACACTTAATGCATACAATAATTTATTGAAATGCAAAGATGAATGGCCTCTTAACTCTTGACACTAATGTCATTGCATTTGTCCAAACATGGTTAATTATATTGTGATCTAAATTTTCATAATGAAGTCTTCCAATGTGTCCTTTAAATCTAAGCATTGATGACAATCCATATTGTCTTTTACTACCCCTATTAAATGCTCATGGTCTTGGCACATCAACTTTCTCTCTTTGATTGACCCGTCCTTATGTCCTGTCATTATACCTATAAATGCACTTTGGAGCCTCCTACTACTTTTATATATCACCCAGATTCACCCCGATAAGTATTTCGATCCATTTGTATCTTCATCGACAAGAGATCATGTATCGCTAGGCTATTCTATAGTTTCCCCGACGTGGTGAGTCTCCCCAATGATTATTCTTTCGATCTCAACTATGTTGCCAAGATTCCTACCGATGTAATCTTATCGGCGTCACATAGTGGGTCGGGTAGACATTCAAAACTTACTCCGATGTTATATGTCTTGCCGATATGCTTCGCTCGTGCTTCATCGATGAGACAAGATGAGTATCTCACCAATGAAACATCATCGCTGAGACCAAAATCTAGTCCTCTCAATATATCTTCTCAAGAAATTTTGATCGTTGTAATACTCTTGATCTTTCACCAATATGCCTGCATTTCAACGAATATTTTTTTTAAAAAAAAATTGCATTGTTTCGTCGAATTTGCGACGAACCGCAAAAAGCGTCTGACGAATTTGCAATGTATCCAACGAATTTTCACCGTAATGACTTTCCTATTTCATCACGAGATCGACGAACTTCTATCACTATTTCAATTTAAAGTATGTCGCCAAGACTCCTACCGATGTATTCTTAACGGCGTCACATAGCTAGTCAAGTAGACATTTAGAACTTACTCCGATGGTATATGTCTTGCCGATATGCTTCCCTCGTGCTTTGTCGATGAGACAAGATGTGTATCTCACCGATGAAACATCATCACTGAGACCAAAATCCAGTCCTCTCGATTTATCTTCTCAGACAATTTTGATCGCTATAATAGTCTTGATCTTTCACCGATATGCCTGCATTTCAACGAATATTTTTAAAAAAAAAATTGCATTGTTTTGTCGCATTTGTGACGAACCGCAAAAAGCGTCCGATGAATTTGCAATGTATCCGACGAATTTTTGCCACAATGACTTGCCTATTTCGTCGTGAGTTCGATGAACTTCTGTCGCTATTTCAATCTAAAGTATGTCGCCAAGACTCCTGCCGATGTATTCTTAACAGCGTCACATAGCTGGTCGGGTAGACATTCAGAACTTACTCCGATGATATATGTCTTGTCGATATGCTTCCCTCATGCTTCGTTGATGAGACAAGATGTGTATCTCACCGATGAAACTTCATCGCTGAGACCAAAATCCAGTCCTCCCGATATATCTTCTCAGGCAATTTTGATCGCTATAATAGTCTTGATCTCTCAACAATATTTGCAATTCGTCAAACTTTTGTCGTAATGGTGATGAACATATGTTGTTAATCTGACGGTTTGGCAAAGGTATGCCTCCCATGCTCCAAGTACTGTTCGTCGCGCGATCAACGAAGTGGGCATCGCGGTTCCGATGAGCTTGCGTCATGAGGTTGACGTTTTGGCAAAGGTATGCCTCCCGTGGTCCAGGTACTATTCATCGCACGATCGACGAAGTGGGCGTCGCAGTTTCAATGAGCCTTCATCGTGAGGGCGACGTTTTACAGTCCATCGAGATATAGACGAAAATTGAGCGACGACGTTGATTTATGTGATTCGTCGGTCGGCCGACAATATATCATCAAAAGTTTGACGAACGACCATCGAAAATTGGGGTCAAATTCAGTAGTGATGTCATTATAGGTGTTCAGCATATGTGAAAATTTTGTGAGGCCGGGCATGGAAAGGAGGAGCATGATGGTGCAGGAGCATGCATGAAAAGAACATTAGCACAAGAAGAGTTAAATTATAAAGACAGTGCAAAGTTGACCGATGCAAGATCAATCGTCGAGTGGTGTAATGATTCGATGGGTCCAGGTAATGAAGGCACGTCTTTAGTTCATAGATTTTTTTGGTTGATAGATGATACTAACATTGCACCATATGAGGACTATTGTACACTAACAAGATCGAGTGAGCTACACTCTTTCCTTAGCTCAAATGCAGGCTCATGGAGTATTGACACATGGAAGATGGCATGCTTTTGTTCTTCATGTACAATGCAAGACTAGAATGATTGTGAGTCAGGGGAGTGGGTTGACAAATGGTTGACAAGTTATCTTAGCCCACTTCACACGTATCGCCCTCCGACGACATTGGAATTGACACAGATGGAATCATCAATCGACTTTGACCACGTATCAGATCTAGTTCAACCAGGTAATATATCTACTTGCTTAGTTGTTGAAATTCCATTTTGTTATCTTACTTTGTAGTGTATTCGTAATGTTGACTAATTTCAAGAGATTTTATGCGCATATCAATGCAGGGCATTTTTATGCATTTATTGCACATGAAGAGAATGAAGAGGGAATGAACTATTACTTGTGTCATTGTATTGAGGCCAAGAATAAAGTGGAGGCCCCAGTTATAGATGGAGAAAATATTGAATACCGTACAGGCTCAGTTGTAGTTATTGGAACGTGGCTTAGAAGGTACCCACATAAGGGTGTTAAACATTGGTTGTTTCAGGACTTTCATGCGCATCGTAAGATTCTTCATTACTTGAACCTTGTCGTGGCATCCAATGTTCGTTTGACCAAATATGGGGGTAGACCTTTGAACAAGACCTTGTGGAAGGTCTGTGAGTCTGACCATGAGGCAATACTTGACACAATAAAGAGTAGAGTAGACCCGAATGGTTCGTTGGATTAATTTGTAAGTATATGCACATTGGTTCTTATTAATTTTATACTTCTATGCACATTAATTTTTTTTATGCCAATGCTATCATCTTCTTTTACTTTTCCTATTTGTAAGTAACCTACTAAACATTGATTGGTGTCCCCTTGTAGAAAATGCAGATTTATGAGTCATCCAAAAGAATCTCAGCTAGAAAAGCAATGCAACATCCTTATTTTGATGATCTTGACAAATCTCAATTATGATTTTAAGCCATTACAAAATTGTGTGTGAAGCTTGGTGAGGGAATTTCAAGTTATTCATTTTAAGTTAACCTTATCATGAGCACCTATGATGTAGACATTATAAGAGCATCCTGAATTTCAAGATATTTTATTCATGAGAGGTGTTGTGTGCAATAGGTACCTTGGAACTCCTAGTGAAGATGTATGACCAGGAGTGACTAAGTTGAGATATTTCCATGCCTATTTTTAAGTTCCTTCCATCTATTTTCATTTCATTTTCATTTTGGGTGCTCTTTCTTTTTCTTCTTTTACTTTGTGTATCTGTAAGTAAACTACTAAAACTTGATTGGTCTCTCCTTGTAGAAAATTTTGATTTATGAGCCATCAAAGAAAATCTCATCCAAAAAAGCAATGCAACATCCTTATTTTGACGATCTTGAGAAATCTCAATTATGATTTGAAGCCATTATAAAAGAGCATGCGAAGTTTTACGAGGGAATCTCAATTTACTCATTTGAAGTTAACCTCATAATGAGCACCTATGATGTAGACATTATAAGAGAATCTTGAATATATGAGTGACATTGTAAGAGATCTGTGAGAACAGACTACTTAAGGCATTGTAAGGAGATTTATTGAAATAATGAAATTTGGTGTAGGGGCACCAAGGTTATTCAACAAATTTGGTTCATGGAAGTCTTAAGTTAGTTTTATGTTTTGAGCTTTGTTAATTGAATAAGGTCATATTAGACCAATTTATAATGTAATAAGTCATGTTAGTTGGTTTTGGGGTCATTTTGGAGTTCATGTTGCATATTGATCAAAATGATGTAAAATTGAAAAGTTGTCAATGTGAAAAAAGTGCAAAAAAATGTAAACTTGAAGTGATTCTGATAGCAATACAGGGAGGAAATCAACTCACTTCCACAATAGAAAAGGATTCCAACCTCCTTCCTTCCCTCAAAACTCAATCTTGGCTTATTTTCAACTTTGCACCTAGTCACACTTGTAGGTTTGCATACCTATTTTTCCCACCTTAACTCTCAAAATTCCTTAACAACCTCTGCAAAAAACCACCATTTTAGGAACCCTTTTAAGCCTTCTTCAACATACATCAAATCCTCATAACTCTTTTGGATCAGCTTTCAGAAAACAAACAACCCCCCTTAATTCTTCCTATCACACGCAAACCAATGGGCATCATTAACCAGTTTGTGAAACCACCAATTCCTCCACTTTAAGGGCGTGATAAGCCCTCTAACATAAAAATCCCAAAAACCCTGTTCATTCACAAGTTAGGCAAGGGTTTATTGACATATAGACCTACCCTCTTTAGACACCTCAGTAAAACAAAGTACCTAAAAGATTCTCTTAAAACAGGGTATACAGACTGACCCTCAGTAATTGGATTCTAATATGCACAAAATCACTTGAAATCCAACCAAACCAAAACTAAAACAGAGTTAAGTCTTCTTCCCACCTAATTCCATCGAAAAGAGACCACAATCGCTCTAAGCTACGTTCAACCAGCTCGATCCCTTAAGGGTCCAAAGTAAAAAATGGCAGCAATCTTTGACGAGGTATTACTCAGAAACCGTGGTTCTTACGAAATATTTGTCTGAACCTATGAGATCACATTGGGCCCCTCTATAATAACGTCTCTCGGTTTTTGTTATATCAGAGTGGTTTTCCTGTGGTGTCCAATTTTCACTTGATGGAAAAAGTATCAAATGCAAGTAGTCCAAAGTTGCAAAGTGGTGCAACTTTCGTTCTACAACTCATGTGACAAAACAGACTGTTCCAACGCATCCGAAGAGGCATTTTTATGTTAGGAATGGTCCTCTATTGCACCCAAACACACAGAATCGCTTTGAGCTACGTTCAACTGGATCGATCCCTTAAGAGTCCAAAGTGCAAAATGGCTGCAAACTTCAACATGTTATTACTTGGATACTATGATGCTTAGAAATTTATCATTTGTTCCTATTGGATCATGTTGGGCCGCTCTCCAATAACCTCTCTCGGGTTTTGCTATCTCAGAGGCATTTTCCCATGGTGGCGAATTTTCACTTGGGCAAAAACTTCTCAAATGCAAGTAGTTGAAAGTTGCAAAGTGGTGCAACTTTCATTCTGCAACTCATGTTACCAAATGGATTGTTCCAACTTGTCTGAATAGGTATTTTTACATTAGGCATGGTCCTCTTTTGCACTCGAACACACGGAATCACTCTGAGCTACGTTCAATCGGATTCATCCCTTAAGGGTCCAAAGTGCAAAATGGCTGCAAACTTCAGCATGTTATTACTCGGATACCGTGATTTCTTAGAAACTTCTCATCTAATACTATGGGATCTTGTTGGGCCCCTCTACAATAACCTCTCTCATTTTTTGCTATCTCGGAGGCATTTTCCCGTTGTGGAAAATTTTCACTTGGGGAAAAAGTTATCAAATGCAAGTAGTTGAAAGTTGCAAAGTGGTGCAACTTTCGTTCTGCAACTCATGTGACCAAATGGACTATTCCAATGCGTCTGAATAGGTATTTTGTGCTAGGAATGTTCCTCTTTCGCACCCAAACACGCGAAATCACTCTGAGCTACATTCAACCGGATCGATCCCTTAAGGGTCGAAAGTGCAAAATAGTTGTAAAATTTAGCATGTTGTTACTCGGATAACGTGACGCTTAGAAACTTCTCGTCTAATCCTATGGGATTGTCTTGGGACCCTCTACAATAAACTCTCTCAGTTTTTTCTATCTCGAATGCATTTTCTCGTGGTGGCGAGTTCTCACTTGGGGAAAAAGTTATCAAATGCAAGTAGTTGAAAGTTCCAAAGTAGTGCAACTTTTGTTTTGCAGCTCGTGTGACCAAACGGATTAATCCAACGTGTCTAAATAGGTATTTTTATGCTAGGCATGGTCCTCTTTCACACCCAAACACGCGGAATTGCTCTGGGTTACGTTCAACTGGATCGATCCCTTAAGCGTCTAAAGTGCAAAATGGCTGCAAAATTTATCATGCTATTAATCGGATACCGTGATGCTTAGAAACTTATCATATGATACTATGGAATTGCGTTGGGACCCTCTACAATAACCTCTCTTGGTTTTTTCTATCTCAGAAGCATTTTCCTTTGGTGGCAAATTTTCACTTGGGGAAAATGTTGTCAAATTCAAGTAGTTGAAAGTTGCAAAGTGGTACAACTTTTGTTCTGAAACTCATGTGACCAAACAAACTATTCCAACACATCTAAATGGGTGCATTTATGCTATATAATATCCTCTTTCACACCCAAACATGTGGAATCGCTCTGAGCTACATTCAACTGGATCAATCCCTTAAATGTCCAAAGTGCAAAATGGTTGTAAACTTCAGCATGTTGTTACGTGTACACCGTGATGCTTAGAAAATTTTCGTCTGATCCTATGGGATAGTGTTGAGCCCCTCTATAATAACCTCTCTCAGGTTTTTCTATCTCTGAGGAAATTTTCTCGTGGTGGCGAGTTTTCAGTTGGAGAAAAAGTTGTCAAATGCAAGTAGTTGAAAGTTGCAAAGTGGTGCAACTTTCATTTTGCAGCTCATATGACCAAATAGACTGTTCCAACACATCTGAATAGGTATTTTTACGCTAGGCATGGTCCTCTTTCACACCCAAACACGTAGAATCGCTTCGAGCTATGTTCAACTAGATCGATCCCTTAAGGGTCCAAAGCGCAAAATGGCTGCAAACTTCAGCATGCTATTACTCGTGTATCGTGATTCTTATAAAATTATTGTTTAATCCTATGGGATCATGTTGGGCCCCTCTACAATAACCTCCCTCAGTTTTTTCTATCTTCGAGGCATTTTCCTGTGGTGGTGAATTTTCACTTGGGGAAAGTTGTCAAATGCAAGTAGTTGTAAGTTGCAAAGTGGTGCAACTTTCGTTCTGCAACTCGTGTGACCAAATAGATTATTCCAACGCATCTAAATGGGTACATTTACCCTATACATGGTCCTCTTTCTCACCCAATCATGCGGAATCTCTCTGAGCTACATTCAACCAAATCGATCCCTTAAGGGTCCAAAGTGCAAAAGGGAAGCAATCTTTGAAGGGCTATTACTCAGAAACCGTGATGCTTACAAACTCTTTGTTTGACCCTATGGGATTGCGTTGGGCCCCTCTACAATAACCTCTCTCAGTTTTTGTTATCTTAGAGTCATTTTCTTATGCTGTCTAGTTTTCACTTGATGGAAAAAGTGTCAAATGCAAGCAGTGTAAAGTTGCAAAGTGGTGCAACTTTCATTTCGCAATTCGTGTGACCAAAAAAATTGCTCCAACGCATCCCGATAGGTATGTTTTTGCTAGGCATAGTCCTCTTTCGCACCCAAACACATAGAATTGCTCTGAGCTACGTTCAACCGACTTGATCCCTTATGATGGCATGAAAAACAATCGAAAAGAGAAACATACACACAATGGTTGAGAAGTCTAATTTTTCCACACAATAAGTGTATGATGATTGGAAACTTGAAGTTAGTGGTTGTTGAATATTTTGAAGGAGAATATCAATCAAATATCTTTGTTTCTTTGTTAATTTATGTGCATTTTCTTCATTTCCAGCATGTGTACGGGTCCGTACAGTAAGAATTTTCTCTAAGATTATCTGAATCTGTTGTAGAATGGTTTTAGCTTTGATTAGAATCCATTCTTGTGGAATTCTATTAAGTTACAAGCAACTTACAAGTAGATTTCTAAAACAGCTCTAAACTTGCTCATACAAGGGTTTGAGTGTAATTTGTTGAAATAGGACATTCCACCTATTGTTCAGGCTGAGTCTCAGTGGAATGGGCCTGGTGTAATTAGGATAGGGATTAGGTATAAGAAAATAGCATTGGTAAAGGCATTGGAAGAGATTACTAACATTGCCCCTGTTGAATATTTACAATTTAGGCCTTCAAAGCAAGGCTAGAAGAGGTGAAAAGAAGAAATTGCTTGAGAATAAGTTAGAATAGGTTGGAAATAGAGTGAGGTTGTGGATTTTGATGTGTTCAAAAGGTCTGCAAGCATAGGGGAGTTCAAAAATATGTTATGGCATGATGCCCTAGTTGGAAAAAGAGGGGTTTTTAATGAAAAAACAGAGGTTTGAGGGAGTAAAAGTGGGTAAAGTCAGGGGTCAACATAATTTGGTGGTCAATTAAGTTTGTGTAGGAAGAACGAAGAGTGTTGGAAGAGGTTTAGAGGTTGTATGAGGTTCAGGTTCAGGTTCGGTGGTTCGGTTCGCCGGTGTGTTTTGGAGGGGGGCTTGGTTCGTTTTGGGTTCGTTAGTACAAAAACCATGTAAAAATAATATATATATATAGCCTAGAAGCATGAATTAGGATTAGAATATCACATAACATCATATAAACAACAAAACCACCATAAACTTGAATGTCATTTAAAACATGCATGATAAATATTCATCGTTGAAACTTGAATTGTGGTAGCTTGATATACACAGTCTATTTATGTCAGGGTTCAATTTGTATGATTTTGAAAAAAGAAGCCAACTGAGTAGAGTTATCAACATTCTTTAGAAATCATAAGAATTTGTTTAGTACACTAGCCATTTTGATGTCTTCTTGCAGTCTCTTGAACATTATTTTGTATCATTGTTATATTGGTCTTGAGAGTGGTAGCTTAATATAGCTCCACAATACAAAATATGGTTTTCTTGTGCAGTGTAATAGTGGCATAGGCAGATTTTTCTTTGAAAGAACCAAAGGGTGACTACACAATTGAAGTGTATAAATACATATATTTTTGTAATATCAAGGATAGTTTTTGAAATATTTTTATGAATCATTTCATGCAATACCAATTGAAAACGTGTTTTTTGCTTTTACATAAAGTTGTTTAGCATCAATCAATCAATATTCAAGACAAACCATTCAAGACAACAATGATCAATGCTAGGGCTAACCAATTAATAATTATACACATGAATCATTCAAGCATGTACATGTGAATAAGGGAAGCACAAGTACTCAAAAACATGTAAGCCTTGAAGTATACACACGAATACATAGTATACACAAATTAATACAAACTATATGCACGAATACAAGGTATACGCATGAAAACAAGTAAGTCACAAAGTATACATTGGAACACAAGTAAGTCACAAAGTATACACATAAGTTGTAAAGTATACACTTGAATGTACATGTAACTCATATCTATTGAACCATGAATTTAGAATGCAAATATGGACACCATCGATAAAAAAAATATTTGTATTAACCAAATAGCCATGTAGGCATACATCAATATATGTCGATATAAGTATGAAATATAGGTACAAAATAGCCATATAGGCTTACGAGAATTCCATATAGGCATACAATGTCAAATATATCCAATACAAAATATGTACAAAAATACCATGTAGGCATACAACAAAAGGCTCTGGAATCAAAAGTAATTGCTCTCCATCCCCTCGAAATAAAATCTTTCCCTTTGCTTGTCGATCAGATGGAAATACATTTGTCACTCGTTTATGTTGTAGTTGAGGAGTGCTTTGGTGCTCCTCCTAGTGTTTAGTTCTTTGTAAATTTTTATCTGTTACAATAAGAAGTAAAGACATTAATATATAGAAATTATATTATAAAAGATGATATATTTAACAAAATAAGCACTTACCACCATCTGATGATCACTCTTCTCGAGGGAAATATTTGCACGCCTTGGCTGAGGTGTGTTGAAGCCATATATAAACCATCCAAATAGAAATTAAACCACAAATCAATAATGGTTTTATTTTTCACTAGAACTATTATCTATAACAATGAATGTAAATTTAAATTTAGTAATTTTCCTCATACCTCCCCTGTTAGAGCCATCGAGGATTCTATAGTAGATGAAACACTGATCTCCAATGCCCTCATCACATTCAGAGGCGTCTCCGCTTGCAACAGTTGAAAATAAAACAACAAATTATTCAATCACAAAAAGTACAATAGTGATCCATGTCATGACTTATAATGTATGAGATAATAAACAAAACTTTGAGTAATTATTAAACTATATATTTTTTAATATCATGCTTACTATTTTCCCTATCCATATCTTGTTTGAAAGCATGAGTTTTTAGGCTTTTAACCATAGCAGCAAGCCGATGAACGGTTTGATAAATTGCTTTCATTGACATGTACGATAAATGTGGTGGCATAGAGAAGGCAGTGAACTGTTTGAAAAAATGCCTCAAAGAAATGGGGTCTCGTGGTGATGGAATGTTATTACAAAAAAATGCACGTAATGGCATTCCATCACCATAAGACCGCATTTTTTCAAACAATTCATTGCCTTCTCTATGGTATTATTGCTTACTATTATACTTTGATAGATATTTTTTCTAATCATCCATAGTTTGTTGGAAAGCACCTATTAAATAGGCTTTTAGCCATAGAAGCAAGGAAGTGAGTAGTTTGATAAAATGCTTTGGTACACATATATAGAAAATGTGGTATCATAGAAAAGGTGGTGAGTTGTTTGAAGAAATGCCTCGAAGAAATATAGTCTCATGGTGATGGAATGTCATTCCATCACCATGAGACCGCATTTCTTTGAGGCATTTTTTCAACCTACTAACTACCTTGTCTATGTTAGAAACCAAGACCAGACATGCAAACCTAAACACTTTCCACATAAAAGAAAAACAATGAAAAAGCAGAGCTTTGCATGAAATGTGCAAATTGATATTATTCAGAATTCAAAAATTACAATGAGAGAATTGCTTTATAAAAGCAATGTATGCAACCCTAATGTTGACCTAAAAATAGCTCAACTAAATAAAGCTTACTTATTAATTAGGTAAACTAATTATTACCTAAGCAAAACCTAAGTAAAGTTATGCAAGTGAAATTAAATATTAATTACACTAACACCCCCCCATAAGTGCAACTTAGGGAGACTAAATAAGCATGCACCTAAAAACTAAGATGAATGCAAGAAAGCATGAATGGGTCCCGGCAACAAGGCCTGATCAGGTACCCATCTTCAAATGCAATAATGAGGTAGAGAAGGAAAACCCAGTGGGACAAACCCCCCCTACAATGAGATGACTGTTGCAAAGAAGCACTGGAAGAACACTGTGGAGTAACACTGGAACCACAATCCGACAAGCAAGGAAAGATACTTTTGTCTACAAGAAACCATATCAGAATCATAATAATGCCACGGAACACTCGAAAACACCAAACTGGAACAACCTTGGAATCCATAAAGTAACAGTAGATGATATGATGAGAGAATCTGGAAGCCATGTATCTCGATGCCGATGCCAAACTAAGACTAAAAAATTTTCCATGGGAACAAGTACCATAAAGACTCAGGAACATTAACCACAAATTTAGTGGCCCTCAAATTGACATGGATTCGAAATGAATCTGAAATGTGTCAAGCTAAGACAAAAAAGTGGCCAAAGAAACTAAGAAACTAGATTACAAGCCATGAAATTTGTCATCAAAACACAATGAAGATCAAAGTGCATGCACACTCTAATCAGATTATTATGCAAGAAACCCCCCTGATGGAACTTTATATCAGTTCATTTATTACAATACCCAATGATTGCAAAAGGATATAATGACTAAACATGCATAAATATAAAATAAAAATAAACCTTTGATCTGTGTAGAGGACTGAACCAGTTTTCCAATGCCGCAAGAATGGCAAAAAAAGGATCACCGAGTCAAAAGATATGCCCTCCGGAGTGAAAATAACAACATTTAAGTTCAAGTACCTGCAACATAAAACTGAAATATAATCAGGAAAAATAACCTGCACCAACAGAATGGGCTCGGAACCATCTTTCCAATGATATCTTGTTTGTGAAAAACTGACTCCGTATGCAAAAGTTGTGCCTAATTTGGTGAAAGTGCTCCAGAATGGCCAAATGGCCTGCAGGCAGCCCAGGGGGCTTAGAAAAAATAAGCCCCTGGTCCTATGCGCGACTAGGGGCTGGCAGACTAGGGGCTGGGAGCATAGCTCCCGGTCCCCCATATGACCATGGGTGAGTGCAGAAGGGGCCCGGAGGGGGCTGGAAGGGCCGGTGGTGGTGTGAATGGGCGGCGCTGCCCCTAGTGGCCACCGGGTGGCGGCGCCCACATTTTAAACTGACAGTGCTTTTTTTAAAGCGTATTTTTCTATTTTTTTAATTTATTTTTTAAATCCATGCCTCGGAAAGCGTGTTGGGGAGGTCATACGGCCTCCCTGGCAAAAGCTTTTTGCCTCAAAAACAAAATGCTCCAAAATTGATGAAACGAAGGGCGTTCATAGGGTTTTTGGCAGTTGCGAACATGATGGTGACCTCCATTTGTGCTCAAAATGCCCCAAAAAATTAGCTACCCCCAGAGCTTGCAAAAAATCACCGAGCTTGAAACCCTCATAGATTTCTTCAACGGTGATGAAAACCAATAAAATGAAAGTCAATCCTGACTTTTTCCAGCGCTCTAAATCTAATGGTGAGGCCCGATCTGATCCATAGTTTGTTGGAAAGCACTTTTTTTATGATTTTATCCATAGCAGTGAGGAAATGAACTGCTTGATAAAATTCTTTTGTAGACATGTTTGGAAAATGTGGTCGTATAGAAAAGGCGGTGAGTTGTTTGAAAAAGTGGTGCAGGTGCACCTTTACAAGAGCATGCCTCCATGAGGCAAATTTAGGATTTTGAGGTTGTATAGGTATTTTCATGATGTAATAAGGCTTAAATAGCCATTTTCAAGTTTGTAATGGTCTTTGGTAGTTATTTTAGGCATAAATTATAAAGTTGAAGAAACTTAACAAAAGTTATCAATCAATGTTGCAAAAATGCAAAAAGGTGCCACGTGGAGGAATATGAAGAGTCAAGGTAGTTGTAGAGGCAATCTTAGCCGCTTAGGAAATTGAAATGATTGTGAAATTTTTTAAAATATGTGATTCATTGTTGTTAGATGTTGTTGAAGCATTTTGAAGGAGAAAACTAATAAAATATCACTGTTATACTGTTATTCTTCATGTTTTCCTCCATCATCTGCCAGTGTACGGTTATGTGCAGGTGGTAGTGCATCTGTAATGTGTGTGAATTGAAGGAGTTAGGTGTTGGAATCAATTTAAAACTAATTTGAGCGTAAATGATATTCAGTTTCAAGCTTTTGGTGGCCTGATTTCTCTACGTGGTCAGAAAATAGGGGCTAAGGGTTTGATTGCCCAAATGAACTAAAAAGTCCATTCCACCTTTTTGTAGCAACTATTTATTGGTGGAATGGACCAATCTGAAGTAGGAGTAGGTGTAGAAGGTAATGAATTGGTTTGGTGAAGTTTTTGTGTGAGTTTTGCTCGCTGCCCTAGTGAAAAACCAGTTTTGGTGTCTTTTAAACAAGGCTAGAGTGAGTGAAAAGAGGACAGGGGTTTTCAAGTGGATAAAATCCCCTAAAAACTATGAGATCAGGTGAATTGGAGGGTTTTTATAAGATCTAAGAGGTTGTAAGTGGTTAAAGAAGTGAATAAGTGAGAAATCCTAGGTGAAAGAGGGTGAAAACTAGTGAAAAAGAGTGATTTTGTGAAGGAAGTGTATGTAGATATTTGGGGCAGCATTATTTGAGGATGGAATGAGAATGTATAGGCATAAATAATCCTGATTGAAGTGATTATAATCTTGTGAGAGGTCAGGGCATAATATTTTCAATAAGCCCTAATTGATTGCACGAAAAGTGCGGGTTTTATGAAAAGGGGTCTAAATGAGTGAGAGGAGACCTGAAAGTTGAATAATCTGAGATTTTCTTGGATTTCTTTTGACTTTTTCAAGGTTTCAAGTGTTGGTTGTGTGTTTGGAGAGGTGTCTCTTTGAAAAAGATGAAAAAGAGGCCTAATTATGGCCTAATTCAACGTTAAAAGCTAGATTTGGGATAGTTGCTCCAAAAGAGTTGCAAGTGAGTTTTAGATCTATGAGAGCAGACCATAATGGGTGCCTAGTTTGGAGCATAGACAAGGCAGTGAACTATTTGAAAATATGCCTCAATAAAATGTGGTCTCATGGAATGCCATGATAAGCAAATGCAATTGGAAGTTGCTCCTAGACTTATTACTTATGCTATGTGAAGTAATTGCATCACTACTTATGTTGACTTTCTAAACAACTATATTGTAGTTGAAATTTTGTCATCTATCAACATCTATTTATTAGTTATGGAATGTGAAGTAATGTTTTGAGTTTGAATGATGTGCAATGCAACATAATCAACGATATGAATATAAACTACACAAATCTATTAAGTACAATTAATTAATTAAACTCTTTGTTCTATTACCTGCATGAAGGTTTGACTAAATCCACTAGCACCGGGAGGTGTTCCCTCGAAACCTCCAATATTATCCTATTCAACATCCAAAATCACATATTAAAGTACCATTCGTAAAACAACACTATTAACATGTAATAAATTTATAATTGTTTACTAGTTACATACCCCACCGATAGGTGTACTATAGAAATAAGTTGGTGTAGGGCCAGTGTATCCAGTATCAACACTGTGACCCTGCAAGTTTATTAAAATCATAAAACTAAATTAGTTAATCTTGCATTTCAAAATCAAAATTTAATAAATTAAATTCAATGAACATGCTAACTTTTACTTGACTATCAATGCCATATGCATCATGCAAAATTTCAGCCACCCTCTCCATCTCCATAGTTGCAAATGGATCCTGCACAGCAGCCTCCTGAGTGTCGGTGGGGTCATATGAAGAAGTTGCCCCGCAAGATTGACACACATGGGATCAAAGCCCACCTGTTGAAGACTCCCCTATATGGCATTGTACAAGAGGGATAACATGTTGGAGGACACTCTACATCAAAGAGTTGATGGCCTACAGGGTCTCTACGTCGACACTCTCCTTTGTGACAGAAGGGATGACGATGTGCTCATGAGGCAGCCTAGCGAGAGGTCATCTCGCTTGCTGCCTAGGATCCAGTTGTGCACTGGGTCTATCTTGTGTCAACCCCCCCACCTCTCCCCTAGAAGTCCCTCATATCAAAATAATTTGGGATTTTGTTCAAGATGAACTCATCATATAGTTTCCTGAGGAAATATTGCGGGACTCCACAATTGTCGCATGGTGGGTCATCAAAAACCATGTACCACCTATCCCAAAAATATTTTGTAATCTCTTGGTGGTGGCACCAATGAATAGGAAACATCCTCACATTGAGGGACAAATTTCCATTTGACCGTGGGTCAGTGAATAATGCACACAAATCTAATTTTTTAATTTTTTAATCTTTTATTTCTTTATATGATAATCTATCTTGGTAAAAATCCCTAGCCGCATGCCTCCTATCCTGCCAACCAGATAATTGTTTGTTGATTGAATCTACATTTTTTAACATATCTTGCAGTGAAGTTGTCAGGGTCATTCTTTCTGCAGTTGAACCGTTTGGATTGTTCAACCTCCTGATTAAATCCTCAATTTGTTTGCTATTGTTCTCAATTTCACCCATTAAATTTTGTTGAGTGCCAAAAGGGTATTGAGGGATTGATGGAGGAGGTTGTTGTTGTGGTTGAGGATTTTGTTGCTGAGGATTTTCTTATTGAGGATTTTGTTCTTGCTGTGGATTTTGAGGAGGGTTTCTAGGTTGATTAACATCTCCTACAATTTCAAAAAATAAATATCAAATACAACCTAAAACTAACAAATTTAAAAAAAAAAAAATCCTTACCTCTTTGACCTCCTTGTCGATGTGGCGGCATCATGGCGATGAATCAGCAACCATTAATGAATATTTTTGCACAAAATCACCTCCTAGAACGCGAACACGGGATTCTAGGTTTTTTGGCCGCGGGCAACAAAAAAACACAGTCACAAATGAAAATGAAATTCGATTCTTTTTTTTGCTTTTAACATTTCATAACGCGAATGCATTATAATGTGCTCGTGTTATGAGCTTGTGGTGGCCGAGCCTCAGGCTCGGCACACCAAGTCATAATGCACTCACTTTATGAGTTTTTAAAAAAAATATTAAAAAGTGACCACAAAATTGCTACCCATCTTCATGCACCCGCCCATGAGCATCATCTAAGATAAATATGATAAAGGAACTTAAACTACTAAAAAAATTAACATGTAAAAACAAAAAGAAGAGCTTACGTGGGACTCCAAAGGAACCAACATAACCAAGAATAAATATGGGGTTGCAAAGGAACCATCTTGACTGTAAGGTTGTTAAGGAGCCATCATAAGGGAAAGTTAGTGAAAATATATACTCCCTCCATTTGGTTTCTTGCACATGATGTAAGGAATTAGAGAAGAGAAAAATAAGATGCAAAATGTAAAAATCAATGATCATGTAATAAGTGTCATAAATACCATCATATGACAATCATGAGATAAATAACAAGATGTAAACATGCAAGCATATGTGATATGAGACAATAAGGTGTCCCCCAATGTTGCCTCCAACATTGAAGATAATTACCAAATGATAATGGCCAATGTTATATAATAACATGTGAGCATAAATAACTATAAGATGTACTCATGCAATCATAAGATACAAGCTATCATGATATCATAAGATGTAAGCTATAAAAAGCATAAGCAACTTAGATCATAGAATTGTAACATAAAGGGGATACCCTCAAGTGGGGAAAACATAACACATTTAACATAGACAAAAATAATATGTAAAATACATAAAAGTAAACAAAACTTAATATAGAAGGTGAAATATGAATGGAACATTGTATAACAAAAAATATTCCCAACAATGACATGAGACAATAATGGCCAATGTTATATAATAACATGTGAGCATAAATAACTATAAGATGTACTCATGCAACCATAAGATACAAGCTATCATTATATCATAAGATGTAAGCTATAAAAAGCATAAGCAACTTAGATCATAGAATTGTAACATAAAGGGGATACCCTCAAGTGGGGAAAACATAACACATTTAACATAGACAAAAATAATATGTGAAATACATAAAAGTAAACAAAACTTTATATAGAAGGTGAAATATGAATGGAACATTGTATAACAAAAAAATATTCCCAACAATGACATGAGACGATACAAGATATGATAAAGGGAGAACACAAGCATGAATCAATAAAAAAGGACAAAGTCAAAACATGTAAAAAAAACAAATTATAATTTTGGTTAAGATGAGAATGGTTGTCAACTACTCAATAACTTTGCATCATTCCAAATACATAGGGAGAACACATAAGAAAATATATAAAAGATAAAAAAGGAAGTGAGATGAACCATATAATACAAGTTCATAGTCGCTTGTGTCGACATGCACAACTAAAGTGTATTTGCATCATTCATATACTAACTAAGACATGAAAACAATAGAAATATACAAGAGAAGAGAAAGAAATGAAATAATAACAAAAATGCAATGTCTCAACTAATAATGTAGGATGAATCTTCCCCCATAAGATCATTTTCTTCCCAATCACAAATAGTAGTACCCTCAAACTAAATCACCCTATCATGTAATAAATGATCTTCATTAACATGTAAAGTAGAAATATTAACAAATATGTTTTTGATTGAGGAAAAAACAGATTTTGAAGGAATATTAACAAATATGTTTGAAAGAGACGCCATTTCTGATTTCTCTTTTCATATCCATTGTTCAAATATCTTTTAAAATATTCTTCCATATGAAATTTAAACATATTATTTATTTATTTCCTTCTTTAAAATAATTCTCCAAATAATATAAACTCTTTTAAAAATGAAAAAATATAAATCCATCATCCATAATACTCTTATTATTATATTGTTCATATAAATCTTTTATAAATCCAATCATTTATGTTTATAAACTATAGATTACTATTTGTAACGATTTTGACCTTTAAAACTCTTAAATTACTTTCATGTGATCTAAAAAGTTTTAGGTCTCTTAAATTTTAGCATCTTTCTCTTTTTCTTTTTTTATATATCTCTTTCTCTTTTTCTTCTTTATATATCTTAATGAAATCATCATTACACTCAATAAAAGTTTCTTAAATATTGTTATAAATATATATAAAACAGAATAAATTAATTCAAATATCAAGATCTCTATCAATTGCATCACTTCACCTTTATTATCATATTTGATGAACAGGTGAGTAATATAATAAAATATATTCAACAACGAAGGAATGATATGACATTAATGTGCTGTCCATGGACGCCCAAGTGTTTGACAAGGCCGTCTGGGAGATATTCGTGTAGCTCATCACCGACACTGCCGTTATCAGGACTTGCAAGGACGCCATCGCCGGTGGGCTCACTCTGCTCAACCCCACGGACAAGGCCCCTACGGTTTTGTCTGTGTTAAAAAAACTCTATAACGCTCATCAAGTTTTCGTCCTGGAATACCATTTCTGCCGGAATACAGTCCCATGGGAACAATCAAGACAGCTAACAGACCCATCAGCACTCTTGCTACTAATGGAGCATCTTAGTATAACCTGGTTTAGCATCACTGATCTTGTTCCGTCCTCCTTTTTAGTGAGACTTTTCCTACGTTGTTTGTTTAGATAGTTCATCTGAAATCATATTTTGTTTAGATAGTTCATTTGAAATCATACTAAAGAAACTAATATGATTTAATATAAATCATTTAAACTAATGAAAACTTAGAATATACTGTTTAAACTTATCCATGATCGAGGACCCCACATCTGTTAACTCCAGCACTGGCTTTGCCACTCCTTACATCAGTCCTGGCCTTGGGTATATGGCTCCCTTGGTCTCCTTGGCTCTACTATGCTTTTCTGTCAAGTTGTAGGCTGTCTTTCGTTATTGTTCCTTCCATTTAACCATTTTGATATCTACATATTCTGCTTGATTTGATGTATTGTCTCCTGTGGTCGGTCTTTCATTGTGTCCCTTGTGGTGCTGCTGCTGCTTGTACCCATTTGGGCAGGTGCTATCTGCTATCTACAATATTTGGAATTGTCTGTTCCACTCTTTAACAGAATTCATTTTGTTTTGGTGCGGTTGCTATTAAGTCTGTCTACGTACTTCGGTGGTAAGTTATGTCTCTCTCACAGAATTGTAAGAAACATCTTTTAAGAATCTCTGTCTGTTGCAGAGGAGGGTGGTTTCCAATTTGCTGGAGTAAACATACTTTTCAGTGTATTCATCAATGGTTTTGATTGAAATTGGTTTTATATGCATGTGTATTAAGATTGACTCCTTCACAAGAAATGGTTAGAGTCGCATTCCCTTGATAAACTTGGAGCTCAATTATGCAATGTCCCCCTGAAAAATGGTTATATTTGACACTCCTACCCGTGGTTGAGAAAGGCTTAAAAAAAATGGTTATTTGGCACTCTAAAAGCAGTGAATGAGAAAGAAAGAAATAAATTATAAAAGAAGTGAGCAATTTACAATTGTTCGCTATAACTAGATTATAGCTTAAGAGCTTGCTGAGGTTGATTTTCACCAAGATATCTGGCCAGCCATACTCTTTTGATTGTGATGAGAAATTATACGATGTTATGAAAATTTATTCTATAATTTTGAGTTAATTTTTGTAAATATATATTTTGTAACATTTTTTAATTGGTAAATTATTTTATGTTGATTTTTTTTGTTATTCGAAATAGTGTAAATTCATTTAGATTAATAGATGTTTGAATATTTGAATCTGCATTTTTCATGTATGTATCTGGAATGACCTACATCTTGTATGTATGTCATTTAAGATTGGATCAGATTGTAATATCTTTCAGATTAGATCGCAGTCTCTATCTTATCAAAATATGCTCAAATTCCTTAAATAAGATACAAAAACAAGATTCAACTACTAGGCTATCGAATCCAAAACTAATTCATTAAGGGATAGAGCCATTCAACATTTCCTAAGAGATGGCATATTTGTCATCCCTTTCAATCTTACAAACACTCAAATTTCCTACAAAAAATATAACTCATCACCCTTGTCTTGACCAAGGGCATGTTTTTTCCCCAACATTGCACATTGAGATTCATTTGTGCAATCCCACAAGCAAGCTCCAAGTTGACCATAATGCTCATGCAACACACAATAACCAGCAGCAATACCCCTCCACTCCAACAATATGCCTCCTTGCAAACTTCTTATAACCCATAGAAACATGGTTTCCTCACTCAAACACTTGTCATTCAACAATTGTTGCATCTTCTACATTTCAATATTCCAACAAAAAAAAAATTGTAGGTCACCTATTAACTCATACAACACTAGATATCTTTACCTCTAATGATCACACATTGTGCTAAATGTTTTGCTATAGTTTGTGAAAATTTGTAAAAATCAATCCAAGACTATCCACATATTCTAATCCTATTTATTATAAACTAAAAGGATAAAGCTATAAACTAAATGAACCTTACAAATTTTTATTTTATGTTGAAAAAAGATAGGGGTCACGAAGGTTTGGTGAAGGTCATACAACAAGGAATGGGTGGCTAATTATAGAGGGGATCATAGCCTATCATCGTGACACCCCATGGCCTCCTCCTTTTATTTTTTCTTGTAAGCTCTTTATGGTTATTTATAAAGGAGGTAGCAACCCCTTTGATTTTTTTTTAAAATTTTTAAATTTTTTTCAAGTATATGCATATTTACATTAGATTTTCTCATATGAATTCAAAGGTATTTGGTAGGTGTAAAGTTAGCCTAAGAATCCTTCCACTTGTGTGTAGAAATAAGAGTTTGGAACATATGGTATAGAAATTTTTCAAGTAGATATGATAAAAATAAATGTATATGTATCTCTTAATTCTTATTATGTAATGTCTTTTTGAGATATGTATACAAAATTTAGAAGTATAGACATGGTACTTGTTGTCAAAATGTATAAAAGGAAAGTGGTCCCATGGAAGACAATTATTGCACGACATGCAAATTTATTTATTTATTTATTGAATCTCTTTTTATTTAAATATGTATATATGTATTATTTCTCTGAAAAACCTTGCAAAAGGGCTATAACTAACACCAATATATGTGATAAATTTATATATATATATATGTATTTCAATCCAAATATTTGATTAATAGATTTAAGCTTTCATGTAGTTAAATTGGATGTTATTTTATGAGTAAAATAATTGACATATATATGCCAAAATAATATACTAAAGACAGGTATATATATCAAAGGTATTTACCACTTATTATGGACACACCAATCTAACTAAAATTTCCTAGCTAGCTTTTTAGTCATGACTCAAACCAAAGATCAAAATTCATGACCAATGTAAGCAATAACATCCATCCCAATTCTACTACCTAACTAAAATAAATAAAAATTAATTAACAAAGTTGGAAGTGGTTGCAAGTTTGAAATATTACATCTTTTACATTCACAACTTGACTTCAACATTGGGGAGGTAGAAAATGCAAGTAACTAAACATGTAACCCCACAAGACACTTATATTGCTAATATTTTGCAAGTGTTTATTTATATGGCCACCTACTTTTGGCCAATTTTTATAAAATATTAGTTGAAATTATTTCTTCTCACACCTAAGAAGAGAAACTAGTCCAACATACCAATGTTTAGATTTGGTCTTTTTCATGCCAAATATAAATAAAATAAAAGGTTAAAATGATCATAAAGTGAAAACATTGAATGAACAACCAATTCCACATAACCATGTTTAGACTTTTTTTTTTCAATTCCAAATCTAAATAAAGAAAACGTTACAATGACAAGAAAAGTGAAAACATTAAACAAGAAACCAACCCCAGACACCCATGTTTAGACTTATTATTTTTCATGCCAAATCTAAAAAAAAGTAAAAGGTTACAATGACCAAAAAAGTAAAAATATTGAACTAGAAACTAATCCTACACTCATGTGTTAGACTTGCTATTTTTCATGCCAAATCTAAATAAAACAAAATGTTACAATGAGTATAAAAATACCAACATTTACAATGAATTGGATTTGAGTCAGTTGATGAAATTTTTCAATGTGTGAGGACCTTCACAAATGTGCCATTTGCAAACACATCACTTAACATTTTTTATAGTAGTAAATTTCCTAGTCAACTATGATTTCTTCAGCTACTTCTCCTATGAGAACTTTATACTACTTTTATTTCTTAAAAATAATGTTGGATTACACTATAATACAAAATAATTTATTGTGTTTTTAAATATAATTATACGACAATTTTAATATTATTCTCTATTTTTTTAATTTTTTACCCCTTTGCATTAGTCATAACATTATTCTTATCCATGGTCACCTAAGAGAGGTGGAATTGACATTCCACTTTACAATTTTATTGTGACTTATTCTCTTGATCTTTCTTGTTGTTGTTAAAAGTGTCTTTTTCATTGGATAGCATTATTTCAACCTCCTTTGGAGTAAACTTGTGATTTTTTGAAAGATTTTGAGAACCAAGCTCTATGGGGTTGATCCACAATGATGGCTTCATGAGGGGCATTTTTACAAGGATATGAACCACTCATCTCTTATTCTATATGTGGGAACCAATTGGACTGGTGACTTAAGAAATTTAAGTAATTCATAGATTCAAGGGATGTTATCCATTATGAAGGCCATTGTTGCTACTTATTGTTCCTTTCATGAGAGTGGAAATAATGAACAAGGGTTATATCAAGTTTCCAACCATCAATATTTTTTTTTTAATCTAAAGGAAATGGTTACCCCAATTCATTTCCATGCACCATTTTATTTCATTTCTTAGTTCTCCTTTTTCCATACAAAAGGTGAGTAGGTAGACTTATGGGCCAAATCTAGCCATTGGAGAAATCCCCTCCATCATCAACAATACTTACTTTGAATTCCCCCACTCCTTAGACACTACAAATCCTAAGTTAATTCCTCTACCACACAATTTACACCAAGAATTTAAAATATGTTTATTGTAATCTATTACTTCTAAATCAATATAGCTTTTTGGTTTTATATATATACACATTATAAATCATAATTTCATTTCTATGGGATATCACAATTTTTTCAAATTTATATGACATTCAATTTATTGAGGAGATTTACAAAATTTGTGAGATTTGAGATATGTATGTTGATTTCTTTTATAGAAACAACTATATTGCATAGATATCAACATGTCTTGAATAATCTATATTTATGGATAAGTTTATATTTCTACATATTATTCTATATAAATTACAATCAACATAACCATTGCACCTCCTTTTTATGCAAGTGCTAGTAATTTATATAATACTCATTTCATCTAGATATACCACACAAACTATTTTGTTACACTCAAACATGACATTCCCCTCAAAAAAAGATTATGTATACAAATGGAAGTTCTATATTAGAGTTTTATCTTACCTAAAAGGGCCTAGTCATAGTAAGTCCACTAAATAACCATCTTAAATGAGGTCCTATTTTGAGTCTTTGGTATAGTCCCTAAAAATAGAATCCGTGGGTAATATTTTCATTATGATGAATTTGTATTATTTACTTATTGTAGAGAAAAAAATATTACTTGATCGTTTATTTATTAATAATTTAAAATAAGTAGAGTTTTATTGTTATGTTTTTTTGGAAAGAAATTGAAAATATTGATGGTTGGTTATTGTTTAAAGAGGCATTGAAAGCTTTAGTTGATCCATCTAGAGAATACAAGTTTTTTGTTTCTATCATACAATTCAATCTTGAAGCAAAGGATGAGGGTTTCAAGGATGTTTCAAAGGTTCATTTTTTAAGTTTAGAAAGTGAAAGAGGTAGGGTCTTATACCCACATGGTTTATATATTTAAATTAACAAGTGTAGTAATTATTCATATTTGAAGAGTGTTTATATGTTTACAAGATTTAAATTGGGTAGATTTAAAATCTAGAATCAAAAGGAAACTTGGAAAATTCTCGTCCCCCTCCTCCTCACTCCCTTTGAATTGTATGAACTACTCTTAATCTTGCATATTCAATTTTAAAACAAGTAACCAATGAAAGTAAATACTAAGTGTGATCCTCTAAAAAATTTAAGTCCTAATGTGAGATGCTAAAATGATGCAATAAGAAGGACTAACATAAGAAAAGGGCACCTCAATGATTAGCCTAAGAAATAGTGAACATGGAAGCAAGATAAGATAAATTGATTGTTGATTATACCTTAATGTTGCTCCTTCCTTGGTTGGCCCTTGATCTTTGGATGTCTTGTGTACTCCTTGGATGGCAATGGAGTGAAGTGGATGAAAGATGCAATATGGATTCATGAGAAATACTATGGAAAAGCTAAAATGTTGCAAATGACAAATTGGCAAGAGTTTGGTAGCAAAAGACTTGATTCCTAAAATGGGAGAAATGAGGGGGTACTTATAGGATAATTGGAATTCTCTAGAGAATTCAACTGTTGAGATTGATCCAACAAGATCAAGATGAAGGGCTATGGTGAGTTGAGGACTCACAAGCCCTCACATCTTGACATGTGGAATGTGAGATGGCTTAGGGTGGAATGATGTGGAAATGAGGTGGAAGAGAAGTACATGAGGTGGATGAAGGAAAAGTACCTTTGAGGTACCTTGGGGGATGAGAATATTTCCTCAAAAAGGAACTTCTTGTCCCCAAAGAAGGATGAAAGAGACATTTGAGAGATTTTAGAATTCCTCAAAAATTTCCATGGGAAAAGGGGAAGTGGTTGGAAGAATAAATGCAAATTAAAAATTTACATTCATTGGAGAGTTTATTGGGTAAAAGAAAGTCTCTAAAAAGTTGGATATTTGTCACATGTGGGTGATGTGACAAGTCCAAGGTTCTAGAAGTCCTTGGCACATGTAAAGTGACAAGTCAAGCCTTCTAGAACTTTTCATGGGGATGGGGAAGACTTTGGAAAGACATAAGTGAATTAAAAATTCACATGGGGAAGAGAGGAGCTATGGATAAATAAATGTGAATTAAAAATTCACATGGGAAAGAGAGTCAAGGCCAAGAAAGGCAAGTGGAAAGGTTGACCATAAAAGGTAAGCCAAATATGGTTAATGACTTTGATTAAGGTTGTGCAAACACAGGATTAGGCTAGTTAATGAGAGATTAGAGGCAAGTGAGAGATTATAGAGGATGTGACACTTAATCAAGATTAAGTGGTGCACATCCTAATCACAGATTAATTAATTTAATCTGGATTAAAAGAGGGTTATGGAGAATGTGACAAGGAGAGAGAAAAAGAGGAATTAAAAATTGGTTTTAATCCAAATGGGTTAAAAGACTAAATTAAATAATTTGTCATATTTATTTAATTTAGAGAAGAAAAGGGATAAGTTAAAGTATTTAATTTGTTTAATTACGTACTTTAAGAACCTTAGGCAGAAAATAAAATAATGATTAAATAAATTATTTAATCACTATTAATGAAATAGATGAATAGAGTAGACGATTATGATCATATGGAAGTGATCAAATTTAGATGTCTACACTAAGAACATATAAAAATAATATGAATATGGATGAAAATATGTATGCCCTACTTGTAATGAGAACTATATATTGAAACCTATAAATATAAATTTCATGAGTAATATCTAATATAAATAAGATATAGTCATGAATAACTACTTAAAAATTGAACATGTAAAAAATTAAAACGAGCTTGATGTTGGAGAATGAATAAGCCATCATAGATGTAGAGTTTTAAAAGAACCAACATAACCAAGAGTGACAAATATAGGGTCGTGTCAGAGAGGGGGACCACCCACTACAAGGCCCCAGGTCACGAAAGGCCAAGAGCAGAGAGGCTGCCCTAACTCTCCTCCGCCTAAAGGATAGTTAGGATGAAGAGGATGAGAATGATGAGGATTAAATGCATCCTTCGATCACTCTACAATCCTGAATGTTGGAAAGAGACCAGATGAGTCGGCCCTTAGATTCAGTTTTGTGTCTCAGATAGCTCTTTGTTTGAGGATGGAAGCGTGGTTCCAGGATGACAGTGTGACGCACTGGCATCTCATAGTTGTGTTGGCGTCCGTACGACTAGAGAACCAAAAAAATAGAATTCTAGCTCAGGAAGGGAGACTATCAGCCTAGTCTAGAGGTGTTTAAAGTGATAGAATGAAGTTAAGAAAATGGAAATGCAAATACGAATACAATAAAATAAGTGTATTACCACCAAGGTGACAAAGATGATCTTATACAATGCTCTCCTTGTCTTCTCATTCGAAATCTCTCCACCTGCACATAGAAAAGGGGAAAAATGTTGGGGTTGTATAGGGGCTTGCCTCAATCAGACCCCCGTCTTGGTGTTTCCACCTCCATGGACAGCCAAGTTTGGAATAGTAGAGATAATGATAAAGAAAAATAGCTACAAGCTACATAACTGCAAAACACTACAAAACAGTAAGTGCTTACCCAACCGAATACGATAGAGGAGATGTGAGGAGCTTTACCGCCTTCATCCAAAGCACTCAAGGCTTGTGGAGAAATGAACGAGAGAAACTCAAGCCTCTATTGCCACGGTGTTTGTCCTGCGCTCACACTATCAGAGTGATGGAGTATGGAGTTGTTGCAATGTAGTGAAGAGTGTTGCTACACGGCTTGGAAATGGATGCTCAAAAGCATGGAGAGATTGTGCCAACTTGTTCAAAACTTCTTCTAAAGAAAAAAATGGATGAAGCATGAAGAATATGAAGGAGAAGGTGAAAAACGACCATATTCAGGTCGATCAGCTGAAGAGGGGCGTTACACTTCGACTTCCAATCAAAAGTGTAACGTCTCTATAGTCTCTAGTCGTAGGAATCTGCCAAGGATGTAAGTGTGTCGCACAAACATCTGTGCGTCGTGTGGGAATCCCCAACAGAAATTCCCCCACCGGCACACAAACTAGGTGCCAAGTGGAATGCAAGCAGCGGGATTAAGTGGAATTAATCCTCCGCTTTTGGTTTCCTAAAGTGTTAAATAGAATTTGTGTTAGGGGTGAAAATTCATGTTGATAAATTTTGCCCCAACTGTAGCGAGCATGAATACTGATGAGTGCTTCGGTAGAGTAGAGTAGTAAGAAATAACAGAGTAATAGATGTATACCTGAACAAATGAGGAAGTAGAGCACAGTCTGGTGAACTCAAAAGTGCAGGAGAGGACTTCATAGTTCTACAGAACTACAAAGCTGAAGAAAGAAAGTACCTTGCAGGCTCACGATCCTGCAAGGGCGGTATCCTTCAAGGACTCTCACATGAAGGAGACTAGGAAAATCGCCTTACAGACCCGCAGACCTGCAAGGAAGGTATCCCCCAAGAAATCTCACATGAGGGAGATCGAGTAAAGGGGACTCCATAAAGTCAAAGGTGGTGACATGTTTACCCGCAGATAGAACACATCAAGAAGTGGCCGCGCAAGCCAGTGACCGGACAGTCACACAGACCATCACTAAGTTGTAAGGATTTCAAAGGGCTCCCTCGGGAACCCTTCAAAAGGAAGGAGGGTCCACTCAAGGGACGCGCTATTTGAAATTTAAATTCTAGTCAGGCTTCCCCCAAGCTATATGCAAGGATGTAGAGTAGGTCTAGTTGGGCTGCCCCCAGGCTAGACACCATAGAATTTGTTGAAATCTTTCGAAGGGGTCCCTCAGGAACCTGACGTGAAAAAGAAGGGGTCCACTCAAGGGACACACTATCCAAAATCCTAACATCTTCCTTCTTGAATTGATTCGTCATCAAGGAATCCTTTTTGAAAGATGTTCACTTCATCAAGTAATTCTAAAGGGAGGAAATGTGCTCATGCGAGGGGAAGCCTAAGACCATTCCCGCTTCGGAGGAGGGTTTCCATGTCATTTTTTTATGAACCCATGATGAAGGAAACATGTTATGTTAGGGTTTCAAGTTGACAATACAATTACAACAAAGAAGCGTGTGAAGGTTTTTTGAGAAAAAATTCATTTGGCAATGAATGTGTTTTTTAAAGACCAAGTAATGTAGAATAGGAATTTTTGCACATGAAAGGGACAACTCAAGCAAAGAAGAGAGAAAGATAAAGAGCAAGGTAAAGAAAATAGATCACACACAAAGGGCACATGGGGATCTAGTTATGCAGGGTCATATCTGCCTTTATTTGTATAAATGTAGATAACCCCAGTAAGAGGCAAAAGATCATCAATCCCCAACTAGATCAGGAAGAATGTAAGAAAGACAAATAAAAATAAAAATTGGGTTAACATGGAAGGAGGCCTAAATGCTCCTAACGCTTTGCATCATCCCCAATTCATCGAAAATCAATCACAAACATGGAAGAATGGAGATACATATAGAGGAAGGTTTACAACACAAACACCATGCCTATATCCACATACCAACAGGGGTGATGAGGGTCCTCTAGACACATGTAGCATGAATATGGGGGAACACATCACAACACACACATCTAATCCAAAGATCAAGAAGAGGGTTTCCCCCTAACACTGATCAACCAATAGTTCGTCAGCTTCCCACTCTAGATCATCGAAAGGGGAAGGATGATGAGCCTACAATGGTGTAATGTTAATGGGAGGAGCTTTTGATCCTCCCACGAAAAGGGTCAAGGCAGAGGGACTGGCAAGGTCTCCATCGCTTAGCTCTTGTGGGTCCAAGGTCAACGACCTAGCAAAGATCGTTGACAGGGTCAGAACTTCATCCACTGAGTTAAACATGCACTTAACATGAGTGTCATGTTTCACCTCAATAGACGAAGGATTTTGCACCCGAGGTTCACCGCTAGGCTCACCAAGTGACTCGGGAGCGGTGATAAACTCGGGGGAAGCTGAGACTGGTTCTGTCACTAGGACAAATCAAGTCATCCTAGGGCCACCTTTCACGAAAGGTGGGTTCTTATTACGTCCTCCATTGCTAGATGGATCACGCTCTACCTTCTTCTTTAGCAAAGGAGGTGAACTCCCCATAGACGAATCGAGGTGGGTCGAGGGAGAAGAGGAGAGAGCCACAGTAGACACAACTAAAGTGTTCATGTTCACAAGATTTGGGAAAGGCAAGACATCTGGGGTGGAAGTCAACAAGGGCAGCTCCACCGAAGGAGAGATGATAACTTGCACCCTTCCAGGAGCAGGTGCACTCACAGCGGGGGTCGGAAGAGATTCAGAACTAGGTTGAACAAGGACATAAGGGGGAAGAGGAGTAGGCACAATAGGAGATAAAATCTTCTCCCCCTCCTTCTGTAAGGAGGCTTGTTCGACTAGGAGGGCCTTTCATCGGCGCTTATGCTCATGCATAAGGTGGTTTCTATGGCTCTTCGAACCAGAAGCCTAGATTTGCGAAGGGACAGAGGGATCCTACTCAACCATGGTTCGAATGTCCTCCATGGTTGTCTCCAATGGAAGGGTAGACTCCTGAATGGGAGAAGAAGGGGCAAGCTCAAAAATGGCGAGAGGAATTAACTCTACCCCCTTAGAGGTAGCCCCTTTTTTCGCTCGAGGGAACAGGAATAGGTCAAGGGGAAAACTCTCTCCACGAGCCTTTCTTTCTACTGTACAACTAATACTAGGGCCTTAGGGACCCATTAGGGAGATTTGATATCCTAATCTTGGGCCTTCACCAAGGAGGCATCATCAGACTTAGCGAGTAGAGCCCAGGCTTGTTCATCCAATACTCTTCCCAAGAGAGGGGAGCAGACGAATCAATCTGAGAGGGGGCGAGCTTCAACTTTCTTTTTTGGGAGGAGGAGGTAGCTGGCAGCTCAGTCATAGGAAGGGTCAACTTTGACTATCCCTTACCTCTAGTTTTGTACTTCACATAGTTCTTGTAAAGTAGGTCCATTCTTTGTGGGAGTGGATCGAATAGAGTGGGCCATAAGTGATCCAACGAATATCCTCCACGGGATGCCACAGGCTAGTATCCAGTGTCATGCACTACATGCATGACACCTTCGTGGGAAAACTTAAGGCACTTATGAATCATGGAGGCGATCCCATTCATGAAAGCTAACCAAGGTATACCTAGCTTTACTTTGAATAGGTCTGACTCGAGGACAACATCGAAGATCGTGTCTACACTCCTAGGCCCGACCAGGATAGACAACATTATCGATCCATAAGGTTTAAGATAAATTCCATCATGTGTGCAGATGGTGGACTTTTTTTTTCATATTCCTCCCTTTGTAGGGATTTCAAGAGTAATGTCTCTTCCGTGATGACATTCACTCTACTCGCAGGGTTGACTAAGACCCTTATGATAATGTTTCCATTGAGGCGAGCGGGAATATAGAGCGGAGAAGGTTTGCTATTTTTTGGACCATATTTTGAGGTAAATGTCACATCCAGTGAGTCAGTCGCAAGGTGAGGAGAGGGAGTAACAATAACTATGTTAACATACACCTCAAGGTGAGAAGTAGGATCAGTGGAATCGATAATCATGTTAGCAGAATGTGACGGAAATGGGTCCGTGTATATCTACAATTCACTGTTAGCTTTCACCACTAATTTGTTCTTGTTTTTTTCTTCCTCCATCAAGACGGATACTACCGTCCTTGATGTGATCATGTATCTCATGATGCAGGCGCATACAACGTTCGATGTCGTGTTTGTTGACTGGATGGTATTGACAATAAGTATTTTCTTCATACCAGCTAGGGTATGGTTCTCTAACTAGTTTAGGAGGTGGTAGGGTAAGGATCTTATCCTTCACCAACTTTTGTAAGATGGATGAATAAGATTCTGATAGTTTCATAAACTTTCGATTGTGTCTGAGGCCGTTGTTATACATAGCAACTAATACATTCATGACAACTTTACCTTTCCTAGAGATCGATATAATAGACCTCCCTTCAGAATGGGAGCAAGAGGAGGGACCCCCGAACTGAACCACTAAACCTGTTGGTATTCTCGTAAATTCGCACACAAGTGTGCAAAAGAAGGATACTTCATGAGGGAAAACTTCTCTTGCCAAGGCCTTTGTAAGTTCCCTATGAAGACCTTATGTACATCAAAATCAAATAACGAATACGAGATTTGTGAGAAGAGTGCTTGGTATCGTGCTATGAAGTCCATAATCTTTTCATTGTCCCCTTGTTTGCACCGAACAAGGTCTGAAAAGGTCATCTTTGGTCCGATATTGGCTTGGAATTGTCACAAGAATTGGTTCACAAGTTGATCGAATGTGAAGATGGAATTATCAGGCAAAGAACAGTACCAATCCAATGTTGTATCTTTGAGGGATCGAGGAAACAGTTTAGCCATCAACACATCGTGATGGAAAAGTCTATGCACAAGGCGTTAAAGGAAGACACATGTTTCTGTGGGTCCCCTTTACCACCGTATTTCTCAAATTTCAGAATCTCCATCCCTTGCGGGAAAGGAGTGTTTAGGATTGCAACTGACAACGGGCTATGTCAGAAGAAGGGCTAAAAGATAGGTTGGGTTGAGGCTTGGGAAAGGCTTGCCAGCTAATTCTGCTTCCTCCCCATATTTTGAAGAAGGGTATTCAGAATAGGGTCGTTAGAAGACATAGGACCACCAGAACCACCGCCAGAGCCACTACCATGGCTACTGCCAAAACTGCCACAAATTTCGCCACCACCAGTGTGACTTCTGTCAGAGCCACCGCTAGGGCCGAAGCCGCCACCATGACTTCCACCGACACTCCCTCTTTCAATGCCACCTCCACTTCAGAAGTTCCCACCGCCAAATCCTCTACCCATCATTCTACCATCGAAGACGACAGAAGGGGTGAAGTGGAAACCTAAAGGATTCTTGTTTACTTTGACAATATCCAAACTTTTGAAAGTAGAGGGTATATTGATCAAGGGGACCGTGTCCACCATATACATGGATATAGGGGGCGTCGACATCTGCAGTTGCCTCTCGTGTTACTCTAAGAGGCCACCTCATATCAAGCGACCAAAGCTCGAAGGGGCACATGCTTCAGCCAGACCGACAAGACTAGCCAAGAGTTATACACCTGTCCAATCATTTTCCACCATGTATCTTATTTCAGCAATCACCTTAGCAGCCCTAGCCAACTTTGGGTTGCCTTCCAGGTGATTCTCCAATGCACCCAACCCTTTACCAAGACTAATGACGTACTCGGAAGGGATACAGACGACCTCATGTTCGTCTACAAATGAAGAGGTCAGCGACACAAGAGGAGTGGGGACGCGATCGATTTTTTCAAGAAACCTAGGTTCACTTAGCGCTACGTGCTCCTGCACAAACAAACCTACCGCTGAACCAGAGAAGAGATCAGTAGTGAAGCTAGAGGAGACCTTCATCTTGTCCATTGGAAGGTGTCGCAGACTTCTTCTAACAATATGCCCAAAGGTTGTAGAATGGGTCGTGAAGCTCATAAACTTTCACAACACACCAGGGTACAATGACCAAGGGGTATATGAGAAAAATTTCAGGATACCGACAAACGGATAAACGTTGGTTCATGTCAGGTTCACCAAAAATGTGAGAGAGGGGGACCACCCACTACAAGGCCCCAGGTCACGAAAGGCCAAGAGAGGAGAGGCTGCCCTAACTCACCTCCGCTTAAAGTATAATTAGGATGAAGAGGATGAGAATGATGAGGATTATGCGTCCTTCAATCACTCTGCAATCGTAAATGTTGGAAAGAGACTAGATGAGTCGGCCCTTAGAGTTAGTTTTGTGTCTCAGATAGCTCTTTGTCTAAGGATGAAACCATAGTTCCAGGATGACAGTGCGGCGTGATGGCATCCGTACGGCTAGAGAACTGAAAAGACATAATTCTAACTCAAAAAGGGAGACTGCCAGCCTAGTCTAGAGGTGTTTAAAGTGATAGAATGAGGTTAAGAAAAGGGAAATGCAAATATGAATACAATAAAATAAATGTATTACCACCAAGGTGACAAAGATGATCCCGTACAATGCTCTCCTTGTCAGCTCGCTTTGAACTCTATCCACCTACACATAGAAAAGGGGAAAAAATTGGGGTTATATAGGGGCCTGCCTCATTCAGACCCCCGTCTTGGTGTTTCCACCTCCACGAACAACCAAGTTTGGAATAGTAGAGATAATGATAAAGAAAAATAATTACAAGCTACGTAAACACAAAATACTACAAAATAGTAAGTGCTTACCCAACCGAATACGATAGAGGGGATGAGAGGAGTTTTACCACCTCCATCCAAAGCGCTGAAGGCTTATGGAGGAGTGAACGAGAGGAACTCAAGCTTCTGTTGCCATGGTGTTTTTCCTACGCTCGTACTATCGAAGTGATGGAGTATGGAGTTGTTACAATGGAGTGAAGAGTGATGCTACATTGGAAATGGATGCTCAAAAGCATGGAGAGATTGTGCCAGCTTAAAACGGATGAAGCATGAAGAATATGAAGGAGAAGGTGAAAAATGACCATATTCGGGTCGATCAGCCGAAGAGGGGTGTTACACTTCGACTTCCAATCGAAAGTGTAACGTCTCTGTAGTCTCCAGTCTCAAGAATCTGCTAGGGATGTAAGCGTGTTGTGCAGAAATCTACGCACTGCATAGGAATCCTCAATAGAAATACCCCCACCGACATACAAACCAAGCGCCAAGTGGAATGCAAGCAGTGGGCTTAAGTGGAATTAAACCTTTGCTTTTGGTTTCGTAAAGTGTTAAAGGACAAAAATGGAATTTGTGTTAGGGGTACAAATTCATGTTGATACAGGTTTAAAATAAACCATCTTGAATGTAGGGTTGTGAAGGATCTTTCATGAAACATCGTCAATGTGAGGTTGTGAGGGAGCCATCATAAGATAATGTTAGTAAAAATATATACCCTCTCCATTTGGTTGCTTGCAAATGATGCAAGGAATTGGAGAGAAGAGAAAATAAAATGTAAAATATATAATATGAAAGTAAAAACCATTAGTCATGTAAGAAGTGTCATAAATACCAACACATTCAATAATCATGAGATAAAATAGCGAGATGTGAACATGAAAGCATATGTGATAGGAGATAATAAGTTGTTCCCCAATGTTGAAGATAATGATTAAATGATAATATCTAGTGTTATATAATAAGCATAAATAATTGTAAGGTGTAACCATGTAAGCACAAGAATTTATAAGATGCTAGAATGTAAGCATGTCATATAAGATTCAAGCATGTAATCATAAGATACGCATGATCATGATATCATAAGATAAAAACATCATAAGAATAAGTAAAGATCTTGTAATTGTAACATCATCAAAGAGATAGAGCAACATAGAGGGGATGCCCCTAAGCGGGGACAACATAACACACAACATAGACAATTTAATAATATGTGAAAAAAATAAAAGTAAACAAGGCATAATATTGAAGGTGAACTAAGAATTCAAAACATTGCACGACAAAATATAATCTCGATAATGACATGAGATGATATAAGACATGATAATGGTGGGGCACAAGAAGCATGGATCAATAAAAAATATCAAATTCAAAACACAAAACAAATAAATTTAATTTTTGGTTAAGTGATGAGAGCAGTTGTCAACCACTCCATAACTTTACATCATTGCAAATGAATAAAGAGAACACAAAAGAAGAAGTGACACAAACCATAGAATACAAGTTCATAATCATTTGTATCAGCATGTACAACTAAAGTGTCTTTGTGTCATCCATATAATAACTAAGTACACAAAAACAACACAAACATAAAACAAACAAAAAAGAAATAAAAGGAAAAATAAAAACACAATGCATAATAATGCCCAAAAACTAATTATGTAGAAATAATCTTCTACCATAATCTCATCTTCATCCCAATCATAAATAATAATTCCTTCAAATTAAATCACCCTATCATGTAATAAATACTCATCACTATGTGAAGTAAAAATATTAACAAATATGCTTATAGAATGCATCATTTCTGATTTTTCTTTCCACACCCATTATTCATTTTTCTTTGAAGACACTTTTACATATAAAGTTTAAACATATATTGTTGATTTAAGAAAGTTTAACCACTTAAAAGAATATGAAATTTAATGTTATCATTCAAACTATCTTCGTTGTTTTCATGTTTCCTTAATACATACATAATCCATTACTCATATATATACATATATTTTTAACATACAAATATCCAGTTTGTTATATTATGAATTATAGATTGTATCATTTGTAAATCATTAAAACATCTAGATTCTTAAATTACTTTGTAATATAAAACATGTACAATCTAATTTAATTTGTATTCATATAAGCTTTTTAGATTTATTTATTTTCTATTTTTCTTTTATTTTTCTTTATAAAATACAAATCATCTAAATGATCATTACACTTATAAAAGTTTCTTATAAATATATCTAAAATAAACACAAATAAAGATGTTTTTTTATCAATAAACGCTTTTGATTGGAGTTATGAATCAATGAGGTCACAAATAGAGGACCTCGTCCTCGGCATGAACGCATAACAACCAACCAGACCCGTGAACAAGATAGCCTAGCGAAGGCACAAAATCCACAAGTACACCACCCAATGAGGGTCTGACACAACCTAATTGATTGGAGTTATGAATCAGTGAGGTCACAAATAGAGGACCTCATCCTCAACATGAACGCATAACAACCAACCAAACCAATGAGCACGATAGTCTAGCGAAGGCACAAAACCCACAAGTACACGGACCCTCACAATCTGAACGCCTGTAAAACCACTTGCATGAATGCTGCTACAATTCACAGTCCATGAACACACTGGATCAGCAAGGCTTCAGTGAAGCTACAAACCTGCAATCATAATAACCCCACTGAGATTTAAATCTCAATGACAATATCAACAATGACATGACTTAACCAACACAGTGCAAGATTTATGTATCTCTATCAATTGCAATCGCTGTACCTTGATGAACATATTTGATGGTGGTGTAAGTAATATAATAATAAACTATATACAACAAAGGAGGAATGATAAGACATTGTGTAATATCCATGGCTACCCAAGTACTCGACAAGGCCGGGTGCAAGATATTCGTGCAGCTCATCACCGACACCGGCCTTCTCAAGACTTCTCAGGACGCCATCGCCGGTGGGCTCCCTCTGTTTCGTCCCCACAGACGAGGACTTCGCGGTTTTCTGGAAGTTGAGAAACTCCCTAGCTCTCAGCAAGTTTTCGTCTTGGAATACCATACCATTTCTGCCGGAATATAGTCCCCGGGAATGCTCAAATTATCCAGGCGACCCTTCAGGGCTGTTGCTAATAATGGAGCGTCGTACTATGCATTATTGGTTTTGTCGGTCGGTAATACCGTCACGCTGACGAAGAGTAGTATTACAAATACTGTGGATGACGATCAACCCACTTCGAAAATTGTCCCTCGTGGTTTTTTTACAAACAAGTCATGTTATATTGTGCAGGTTAAAATTATAAGGTCATGTGAGAGAGTGGAAGTCAAAGAGATATTTGGAGTGAGAGATATTTGGAGTGAGTCTTGAGTACAAGTCAGGTCAAGTTAAAGTAATGAATTTTATCTACAAGCTTTAGGGTACAAGTTAATATTATAGGTCATGTCATATGATACAAGACAAGATTTGAAACTTGGAAAGTAAGTTAAAAGCTATTTGTATTTTGAAACTCTCATATGGTTTTAGGTATTTATAAATTGAGAAGAAAGAAGAAAAGTGTTATGTTATTAATAAAAATTATCGTTTTGTGAATATATGTTTTTTTATGTATATTTGTATTTTTATATTATAATTTTATAACAGTACGACACAATATTTGGTTTCTATTAGTTCTATTATACATTGTTTTGTATATTGTTAATAAACTTTTGCGATTGACACATATTTTATGAGTTGTGCTTATGTTAGATCCTATGCCTTAGTTGATGCCTATGTTAGGCCATATGCTTGAGTTTGTGCCCTCATTCAGCTTCATTCCCATTGAGGCTCAAGCCCTTGAAGCTCTTCCTCCCTCGACACCCTCTCATTATCCTTCTAGTCTTCTTTATTGTCAACTCCTCCTTGTGAAGCTTTGTCGCTAGCCCCTATGACTGGGAGCCCCACATCTACTATAGCATTGACTTTGCCACTCCTTGTGTAAGTCTTGACCTTAAGTTTATGGCCTCTTTGGCCCTAGCATTCTTTGTTGTCATGTTGTGTGTTGCCTTTTGTTGTGTTCCTTTCATAATTATTTTGCTTCCTAAATATTGTGCTTGATTGGATATATTTTTGTGGATCTCTCATTGTTTTTAATTGTAGGTGATGTTGCTTTTAATCATTTGGGCATGTGTTATCTAGTATCTACTCTATTTGGAATCATTTATTTCACTCTTAACAGAGTTCTTCTTTTTTTGTTGTGTCTGGTATTAAGTCTATATGCTTTGGTGGCAAATTGTGTCTCTCATAGATCTTGTAAGATTAATTCTTTTATAAATATATATAGGAGGGTGGTTTGCACTTTGTTGGAGTAAACATACTTTTTAGTATGTTTAAAATTGGTATTGTGTTTATCAATGTTTATTATTAAAAGTGGTTTCATATGCAAGCCTATTAGAAATCTACTCTAAATTGATATCAATGTTTGAAAATAACATTTACTATTCAATCAATATTGTGAATCATGTAGATGACTCTTTAAAATGTGTTATTTTTCACTCAAAGTCATGGTTGAAAAAGGGTTTTAATTGAAGTCTGATTATTTAACATCATAAAAGAAGTGAATGAGAAAAGATTATGAATTGTAGAAGTAAAAAATGGTTTACAATTATTTAGTACAAAATTAGACTATACATTAGTATAGGCATTTTAAATATATTTATTTTAAAAATATAGAAATATCAATGATAAGCTAATTTAATTTTCTCTAGAATACATATTTTGAAAAGAAATGATTCTAGGTATAACTTTTTAATTTTATTTTTGAAAAATTCACATTGTTTCACTAATTCAAAAGTATAAATCTATCTAACAAATATATTAGTATATACACATTTTGTATATAAATATTATTTTTTAACTATAAATTAAGTTATTAATATATCTAAAAAGGCCTAGTCTTAATTAAGTCTATTAAATAACCAATTTCAAGGATGTTTTATTTTGAATCTTAGGTTAGCATCTAAAAATAAGTAGTCTTTTATAGCAGCCAATTTTTTGAGAGACAATACCAACCATTGTTGATTTTAGTGCATTATAGTCTATTTTTTGCAAGACATGACTTTTGTTGTAGTATTTATAAATTCATTAAAAATTGTCAATTTAATGGTTGAAAATTTGCCACTAACCCCCTTCCATGCAAAAGAAAATTGGAACAAGAAAATGATAATTTGGAATTTTTTTAAAAAGCTACTGCTTAAAAATTGAAAATAAGTTGTGAAGAAAAAAGGGGTGCTGGAAATAAGCAGCTGCTGCATAATGTCAAAAATGCCACATGGCTTCACAGATTTCTTTCCCTCTTTTTTAATACTTGGTTTCTCTTTTTTTTTTAATTTTTAATTGCACAAGTTATTATTAAATATTATAAATTCAAATTTAAGTTGGCTGCTTAAAAATAAGCAACAAAATTAACTTTCATGGGGCCACCACCTCCACAAATAAGTTAAGTAGTTTCCTAAATAAGTTAAGCAATCGCTGCTAGCCAAAATAAGCTAAGCAGCAGCATGGGTACATGCCCTAACTCCTAGAGAAGACAAGGATGTTTGTCTAAGAGAGTGGACTCATTAGTTGAGCACCCTAATTTCACACCTTTCAAAATCAAATGTGATAATTTCAAATTACTCTCAAATTATTACAACTTATTTGATAAGACCCTTTCTTATAACTAAAATTTCAAGTTGATGTCATCAAATATGATGACACATTAAATAATGTTTTGTTGATGTGTTGATATGACATCACATAAATTATTACTTTTTAAATCTAAAAAAATACACTTCATTCAATTATAAATATTGATGATCGACACTAATAATTCTGAAATCAGAATTACCAACACTTTTCCATTTAAAGCCACAAATAATATCACTGCAAACGTCAAGCTGCTAGATATCCGTGGAGGCATTTATGGGCCCTCTCTCAATCGTAGCTTTTAATCCTTCTTTTCTTGCACGCGCATAGGTATTCGCAGTTCTACCATCTTTATCCGTACTGTTTCTCAACCTGCCCTGCAAAATCACATGGCAACGCAATTGTTTAGTTGAATTTTGCATTGTTGATTTATTTATTTATTTATTATGATGACTTTGCATTGTTGATTTATTGTGGAGAAAAAACTATTGTTCAATCATTTAAAACAATTAGAATTTTATTACTGTCTTTAGAAAGAAATAATTAAAAATATTGATGGCAAGTTATTATTTAAAGAGGAATTGGAAGCTTTAGTTGGTCGACAAAGAATATAACTATTTTATTTTGTTACAATGAAGAATTTGAGCTTGAAGCAAATGATGAGGGTTTGAAGGATCCTCCAAAGATTATTTTTTCAAGTTTGGAAAGTGTCAGAGGTAGGCTCTTGTAGCCATGGTTTTTAGATTTTAATTCATAAGTGTAGTAGCCATTAACAATTGAATAATATTGATACATTTAAAAGATTTAAATTGGGTAGATTTAAAATATAGAATCAAAGAGAAACTTGGAATTGGAAATAGTAGGATTTATGGTTTGGATTATATCAAATAAATGTGGAGAACCATTAACCCATGGAGCTAAGTTATACGTAAAACTTTATGTTGGTTAAGCTAGGTTATAATAATTCACCGAATTAACAAAGGGAAACATGTTTAAACTTGTAGAGGAATGAGTTAAGGTACTAAACTATGTCAAAAAGAATATTCTTCTATTTATAATTAATCAAATTGAATTAAATTTCACATCCTTTTGCATATAAAATCTAATTTGAGTTTGAATCAATCACAGGTCTAAGAGAAGTGTTGTTAAGCAATCAATTGAATGTAAAATATTTTTTTAGTACTATTAGAATAAAAAAAATTGAACATATAAACACTACACATACCAAATAAGTATATACAAGTAAACTAACAATAAGTTATAAACTCATATATGTTTAACATCCATAAATTCATGTGGGAGGTTGGGTGGATGCCTCTCCACAAAGGATTGTGTGGAGTGGCTACAACATCGGCTAATGAGGTGGAGTTAGTTTGGCCCTTCAGAGGTTTTTTGGTTGATGTGGCAATCGCCTTGGTGGATAAGCTGGTGTGTGTCTATTGCAGGGGCCGAATTCCTGAAAAAGAAGTTTCATCTAATTGCAATTTCTAGCTCAACTTGGAAATATGAGTTTCATGTGTTTGCTTAGAAAAATGTCTAGGTAATTATGGTAATCCCGGTGAGTAAATATATGGTACAGTTTTGGTCTCAATCCAGATTGTAGTTATCTTTGTTTACTGTTATAATGTCATAGTTCAAAGGTAAAGGCATTAATGCACTAGTGGTTGGTTGGCTGCTATAAACCCTGCGCGGTCCTTTTGGGGAAATTTTGTAAAAGTATGCAATGGTGGTCTGTTGCCCATACTCTGGGCCTCAAAAATGTAAAATCTTTTTTTGATATTAATATAAACTTAATCTTACTTATCAAAAAAATCCATAAATTCATAAACCTAAAACATAAAAATGTGCATATACCTAAATAATAAAAATAGATTATAAAACCATATTAAGAATATGCATATTATGTGGATTTATTAATATATATATATGAATTCATAAATATATATAGATATAGATATAAATATGAATATAAATTATATATTATATATATGAACATGTGTATAATCTATTTTTTCTTATTTATTTATGTGTATTTATAAATATGTTAAGTTTTCAAATTTATGAATATTGCTTATTACTAATTTGTACCTGTACAATTATTAAATCATATATATAGACACATATATATTCACATATACATGTATAAGCTTTTATAAATTCATATGTGTGAATATATATATATGTGTTCTCTTTTTATCATGTTATATTTAGATATATTATTATATTCTTTACTCTATTATACATATAAGGGCCCTTTGTTCTCTAGTTATTTCTTGTATAGATTTATATGCTTGGATTTTCTTATTCTTTTAGTTTTTTCAATCTTTATTTTTCCATGTTTCTTTTGAGGGCATTTTTTTTTATACATAAGTATATATATGCTTGTATATAAATATATTTATAAACTCGCATATGAAGGGAAACATAATTTAAATCTTGAATTAGAAATTTTTGATTATTTGTGTATTCACAAATTTGACCTAAGTTAATTATGTGTGTTGAAATAATCAAAGACAAATATTGGATAGAATAAACATTGAAACCAATTCTTTAAAATGTATTAATTTAGAATTGATTTAGAATTAAGTTATTTACCAACTTTAACACACAAATATACAATTTTACACATTAATAATTACATTAGAAACTTTCGAAATAAAATTAAAAATAACCCTATTAAAATAAAAATAAAAGACAAGATATAAATTTTTACCATTAAAAGTTATTATAGTTCGTAATGACAAATGATAAGCTTTTGATTTAAAAGAGAAATAATAATGTCTAATCTCTATTAATTGTATGATAAAAAAAATTATTAGTTCAAATGGCATGAGTCTCTCATTTTGAAGAGAAATAATAATAAATGTATTATTTACTCAAGTGACATATTAATCAAAAATATTAATTATTAGTTAATTTTTTAATGAGTTAGGGTAAATGAAATTAATAAATTAATTATTTTAATTTAAGATGTTAAATTATTGTTTGCATTGATAAAGAAGATACAAGTACTTATTGTTGTTTAAATGATATAGATATTTTTTGATTTAATTTATGTTTAGTAATATACCTTAGTTTCTATTAAATTAGATATGAGGAAATTGAATTCTAATAGATTGAGAGATAAGGTCAATGTTTTGTCCTAGTTCAATCTCACACATGCAAAGTAATCCCTCCACCTATTATGCCAACCTAATATCTATGGTTCTAAATATTTATTTTGACCTTGATTCTTTCATTTTAATCTTCAAAAATTTGTTCATTTATATTATTTGGATGATGGTGCGTAGAGACATTATTAGAGCTTGTTATGTTGGCATGGGAGGTGAATTTCTGCCCTCCTTTTGTCTTATTCAAACTCTTGTATCTATTGAATAGTCTTAACCAAATTAGAATATATGCCAAGCAAAAATTTAGATTCCTACCCTTATGATCTTAGATGTTGACACAATGTTCTCTAAATGATGATATAATAATCAAAGAAGAGATGATGGGTCTCTAAAATAAATTAGGATTTTTCCTTTTATACAACACCCTAACATTGCAATTTGAATATTTTGTACTTACATCAGTAGAAAATGAGGCAACTCGATCCCATGTTTAAACTCAAATTTTGAATTTTGGGGTCAAAATGATCACTATGAATTTGAATTAAGATAAAAATAAAATTTATAAAGGATAGGTATAGACCATTGATGGATAGGGATTCAAAATTTGATAACGTGTAAGTTGTATGACAAGTCGAATTAAAATATGTTACTCAAGAACTATTGTATTATATATAAGATAAATTGTCAAAAGGAGTCCAAAACAAATATGGAAAGTGCTAAGGATGCACTTTTCAACCTTAAATTTTCCCCCACTTTGGCTTGCATGAACTATTCTTAATCATACATATTTAATTAAACTCACAATCAACATGAAAGTAAATGTTAGGCACATGTAAATATGATACAAACACAGGAAAATTTATTACTTGTAGTGATATCTCCATCATTAAACCTTTAAACATAAAATTCCATAAGTAACATCTAATATAAATATGATATAGGCATGAACTATACTTAAAAAATTTCAAAATGTAAAAATTAAAAAGAGAGATGGATTATGAATGAGCCATAATAGGCGTAGAGCACTAAAGGAACTAACATAACCAAGAGTGGTAAATGTGGGGTTACAAAGGAACCATATTCAATGTAGGGTTGTGAAGGAGCAATCATTAAGAGTCATCAATGTAAGACTATGAAGGAGCCATTATAAGAGAATGTTAGTGAAAATGCATACTCATCCATTTGACTAGTTGCAAATAATAAAATAAATTTGAGAGGGGGAGAAATATAAGATAGAAAAGATAAAATCATGTAAAAATCAATAATCATGGTGTAGACACCTAAAAAATTATTAACCAATTGTCATCAAATTAATCGTATACAATTAATTAATTAATTAATTAATGTTTATCTTGTTAACTAATTAAATAAATTCTACTTATTTAACTAAACCATACAAAATTTAGTTAATTAAATAAATAAATTTATTTAATTAAGTTAATCCCCTCTTCATTTAAATAATAAGTCATTTATCCTTATATCTGAAATCCACATCATCCACTTTCTTAATTAAAATTTTCTATAATTCCTTCAATCAATATTTATCGTAGCCATCAAATTTGAGTACCAACTAATTAAAAATTAATTTTAAATACAAAATGGATTTGATCCTAAATTCTAGCCATCGAATCAACCAAAGAAATCCTACACCTATTTTCAACTACCTTCTATCCAAATCCAAACTAGCTTTTAATCCCAACTATCCACTTAATCCAATCAATCCCAACCCTCCATACACCAATTACTAGCATTTAAATTCTCCCTCTCAAAATTCAAATTTAAATCTCCTCTAACTTAATCCTAACCATCCATTCTAATTCAATCTCAACCCTTTATTTATCCTCATCAAATCTATAAATATATCATTCCTCAAGTCATTTCCAAGTGTGAGAATTAGATGCAAAGAATGGTTACACTGTTGGAGTTCTTGATCAACTACATTCATCCTCTCCATCAACAAATTTCAAGCACATCAATGACATGAAGAGGGTATTGGTGTGAGAAGTTCATTGTCCCTTTATCATTTGGTTAACATTATCTTTGCAAAAAATGGTTATATTGTTGGATGCAAAGAATGGTTATACTGTTGGAGTTCTTGATCAACTACATTCATCATCTTCATCAACAAATTTCAAGCACATCAATGACATCAAGAAAGTATTGATTTGAGAAGTTCATTATCCTTTTATCATTTGATTAACATTATTTTTGCTCTAATGAATGTACAACTAAATATAACGTAAAAACTTTATTTATACATTGTTTTATTATTTTATATTATATTATAACTTACACACATTAAATAGTGTAAATACCATCAAATAACAATCATAAAATAAATAAATTAAATAATAATTAATTAAATATGAAAGCATATGTGATAGGAAACAATAAGACATCCTCAATTAAATATGAAAGTGTGTGTGACAATAAGGTGTTATCCTATCCTCAGTCATTCATTGTTTTTAGTTGTAGGTGGTTGATGGTGGATATGTCCCCTGCGGTGGTGTTGCTTTTTACCATTTGGGCAGGTGTTATCTGGTATCATCAATATTTGGAATTCTCCTTTCCACTCTTAACATAATTCATTTTGTTTTGTTGCGGTTCGTAAACTGTGTCTCTCTCACAGATCTTGTAAGATTCATTTTTTAATTATCTTTGTCTGTAGCAGAGGAAGGTAGTTTGCGTTTCGTTTAATTCAACATGCTTTTTAGTGTGTTCGGAATCAACATTATTTTCATTCAATGGTTATTATTGAAATTGATTTCATATGTATGTCTATTAAAATTGATTTTAAATTTACAAGTAATGCTTATGAGTCATTTTGTCTGAGTTTGGAACTCAATCCACATTCTAGATGGCGTTGAGGAAGAGTTATAAATTGAAAATTGATTATTTGGTATTTTAAAAGTAGTGAATGAGAAAGGATTGTAAATTATAAAAGTACAGAGCAATTTAAAATTGTTTATTATAATTAGATTAAAGTTGATGTACAATGAAGATATTCCACTAAAGGGTTATAGTCCAATTGATTGAACATAATTGGTAAGGATGGTAGTATGTTCCTTGATTACACCATCTACCAAGATTCAAATCTTTTTTGGAGGTGTCATTAAGTCAGGTTTGACTCTTAGATGACTTTGAAAGATGGCTTTTGTTTAGATGTATACTTATTCATCATGTTGTAATCAAATTATTCAAAAAAGATCAAAGATTTCAATATTAATATAAATCAATTACTTTTATTAAAAAATTCCCCACTTCTTAAAAATTATATAGATTATATAATATTAAAATTTAACCTTATAACTTCTAATTAAACTTTATAAACCCATATTCCATCATACTTATATATAATACTCATCACATCTAGATATCCCACAGATTTTTTTAGTCACACTCAAACCTCTGATCCACTCACAAAAAGAGATTATATGTGCAATCAAGAAGTTCTATATCTGAGTTTTAGCTTACCTAAAAGAGCCTAAGACATGACTTTGTGTTGATTTATTAAAACATATAGATTTCATGGTTAATTTTTTTGTCGGCAAACTCGCAGGGAAGAAAGAGATCTTTTTCTATTATGATGTTCTTTTTGTTTGTTTTATGGGACCAAAGAAAGAGATCTTTGTCTATTATGATTTTTAATTATTTGTATCCCTCATGTTCAAAACCCATGAGTTGAATCGTTTAATATTTCAATCTGGCTATAGATGACCAAGTGTTGTAGAATTATATGTCAGAGCAGAATCCCTCGAGATCTCCTCTTGTAAAGCAAATAGAATGGTTCCTCCTGGTGAGAGTGGCAGCTGAGAAAATATCTACAGGTGTTTAACTAATTAAAAAGTAACAGAAAATTCCTAGATATAGGAGTTGCAGCTGACTTTGTTACTATGACTGTAAAGCAAAGAGATGGTAATTAAGCATGCCTTAAATTTAAATTAGGTGGTTTAGCGTTGTATATTTTAAATGGGTAGAAGGTAAATTATTTTATGGTATGTAATATGGGGTTGAAGATTAAAAATTGGAATTGGAATTAGATTATTGATTAAAAGATTTGAAATGATTAAAGTTTGAGAGATAATAAGTTTGGGATAATATTTTGGTAACAATTTTTGTTGAGTGATCTGAATATGTTTTTATTTTTGTGATTTTATTTGGAAAAAATAAAATTTTGGATATATGTAATATTTGTATATTTGTATATTTTATTAATATATAAGATAATTTAATGTTATTTTTAAGATTATATTTATATGTTTTAGTTGGTAGGTTATATATAGTGTGAGTTTTCAACCAAACTCAAATCTTTCATCAAAAATAGGTTGTCATTAAACAATTTTCTGGTCATTGTCTATTATTACGTGGTGGTTGTTTCCAGCCAACTAAGTATTCATCGTCGCACACCTGAAAACAAATTTTTACTCACATTTAATATTTAGATCCTTGAATTCAAATTGGATTTCATTCACACACATGAAATCTTATCTAGCCCTAAAACCCTTATATTTTCATATCTACTTTTTGTTTATTGTGAATAGATTAAAGTAGCAGTTGTAGGGAGATTGGTTTTGGTTCATCTCATTTTTAAAAAAAGTTTGTGGTAGGGTTTCGTAAATTTCTCTCACAAACTCTACTTGTTTTTTTCTCATTGGCATCATTCATAGCTCGACAATTTTTTTACAAAATATTGAGGTAAGTCACTTGCCATGGTGTGGGTGGTTTGTACGGAGATTGGTTTTGGTTCATCTCATTTGAAAAAAATGTTGTGGGAGGGTTTCGTAAATTTTTCCTGCAAACTCTGCCTATTTTTCTCATCATCCTTCATAACATGACATTTTTTTTTGCAGAATCTTGAGGTAGTTCACTTGCCATGGTGTTAGTGAGTTATTTTTTGCAATTTGTACATGACTGTTATCATTAATTTTTTGTTTTATTTCATTCTAAATCAATTATGTTGTTATTATGTTCTCTGAAAAGTTGTCTCACGTCAAGAAAAATGACTATCTGGTAGTTGAAATATTCCTCACCCCATGCTTGAAAGAAAACTTAACTTGCAACCAATATTTTAATTTAAAAGGCTGCAAAAATCTTGTCTTGAGCTCAAGAATTTACTAGCTCTAAAACCCAAATATTTTTAGATCTACTTTTTTGTTTATTGCAAATAGATTAAAGCAATAGTTGTAAGGAGATTAGTTTTGGTTTGTCTCATTTTATATTTTTTTTGCTTTGGTAGGGTTTCGTAATATATTTCTTACAATTTTTGTCTATTTTTCCTTGTCGGCACATGGTTGACAAGATGACATAATTTGTGCATAATCTTATCCATGGATTTGGTGAGATTTTTTGGGAATTCATTTATGCGTACATGAGGCTTACCATTTTTTATGCTAAGTGTGGGAGTTTAGAGGATGCATGCCAAGTGTTTGTCAAATTATTTGAAGCAAGTTTGATTTCGTGGAACATACTGCTTGCAAAATATGCTCGGCAAGGTTGTGAGGAGGATACATTAAGAATTTTTAGACTACTACGAGGAGTGGATTAGAAGCCAGATGAATTTTCTTTCTAAGTCAATATTTTGAAGGCATGTATTGGTTTGAGGGAGATTCAATATGGGAAGCAAGTTCATGGTCACATTATGAGAAGTGAGCTCATGTCCAATTCAATTTTCATGATAACATCCCAAAGAACAATGAAACTTATCCATATCTTATTTTGTATAATTCAAATCTGATCTTCATAGTTCAAACTTTTCACTTTTATACCAAAAATAAAATCTCTATGCTTTATTTGCTTTGCAAATTTTTGTTACAGTATAAGTGGATACAAATAGAAGTGATAATAAACATCTATGTCATAGCGCATTTGTACTTTATGCACCATATTCATACTTTATTTGTAGAAAGACAACAAATACATAACTTAATTGTACTCTATCCAAGGAAACATCACAAAGAATAATGAAACTTATCCATATATTTTACATTAACGTATCTTTTATGCACAAATAAAATTATACTCTCAACATGTTAACTTATATATAATTTTCTATCAACGTAGCCCTTGCATCTCCTTCCAATGCAAGTGTTAGTTATTATGATGATGTTGGATTATTGATTTATGGTATAGATATAAAACTCATTGATAGTGTACTATAGTGTTAAGTGTTCTATTTGAAATGATACTTGTATTTATAATATGATAATTTAGGACTATTGGTTTATTATAGAGATAAAATTACTATTTGATTATTTATTTATGGGAGTAATAAATCAATATGTCAAATTAATTTTTAATATTTAACTTTCTAGATAGATTGAAAATGAGGCGAATTATATATAAATAGAAGAATTTAAGGGAATAATTATTTGAAATATGTTTAAGAGATTATTTATTTATTTAAATTGTATTGATTTCAATTTGTTCACTTTTAAAAAAATAGAAATTAAAAATAATTAATATTATATATCAAATATTAATTAAATTGATTCTTTGATTTGGGATGCCCTTCATATTTTGCTTCCTTTTTAGTGGCAACTTGGGAGTTGGGCCCTTCTCTTATAATTTGGCAGATTTGGTTGGCAAGAAATCGACACATTTTTCAGGAGTGTCAAATGGATTTCCTTCAGATCTGACATAAGATAAAGGGTATGCTTAAAGAAACAATTGAGGCTAAGTTTAGTTTGGGGGATTCTTTGTCCTTAGAAGATGCATGTACCTCCATCCTCCTTGAGCTCTCTTTGCCCAGTGCCTCTCTTTCTCATTTGAGGTCTAAACAGATGCCTCTAAAGAAGGTGAATCGGTCAGGGAAGTAGAGTCCCCCTCCAATGGGAGTCCTCAAAATTAACATGATAGATTCGCTCGTGGTAATCTGAGTGGTGTTGGGATTGATGGTGTGGGACGTGACAGCAAGGGATCTTTGCATTTTTTCTTCTCTATTTTCATAGGGAAGAGGGAAGGAGGGAGGGAGAATTACATAGATAGAGAGAGAGAGGGAGAGACAAGGAGGGAGAGAGAGGTGATAGAGAGAGAAAGGAGGGAGGGAAGTGAGATATATAGAATGAGATATGGAGAGAGGGGGGAAGGAGGAAGTTGGAGATATTGAGAGAGAGGAGGGAGGGAGAGAAAGTGTGGTAGAGAGGGATAGGTTAGATAGAGTGAAGTAGAGAGGGAAGGTGCATGGGAGGAAGGAAGAGAGAGATGAGATAGAGAGAGGTGATATATATATATGAGAGAGAGAGAGAGAATTAAACAGGTATGGAGGGAGGGAGTGAGATATA
>CM021103.1:534434898-534506594 GCA_007115665.2 Sequoiadendron giganteum | reverse complement strand
ATACATATAAGGGCCCTTTGTTCTCTAGTTATTTCTTGTATAGATTTATATGCTTGGATTTTCTTATTCTTTTAGTTTTTTCAATCTTTATTTTTCCATGTTTCTTTTGAGGGCATTTTTTTTTATACATAAGTATATATATGCTTGTATATAAATATATTTATAAACTCGCATATGAAGGGAAACATAATTTAAATCTTGAATTAGAAATTTTTGATTATTTGTGTATTCACAAATTTGACCTAAGTTAATTATGTGTGTTGAAATAATCAAAGACAAATATTGGATAGAATAAACATTGAAACCAATTCTTTAAAATGTATTAATTTAGAATTGATTTAGAATTAAGTTATTTACCAACTTTAACACACAAATATACAATTTTACACATTAATAATTACATTAGAAACTTTCGAAATAAAATTAAAAATAACCCTATTAAAATAAAAATAAAAGACAAGATATAAATTTTTACCATTAAAAGTTATTATAGTTCGTAATGACAAATGATAAGCTTTTGATTTAAAAGAGAAATAATAATGTCTAATCTCTATTAATTGTATGATAAAAAAAATTATTAGTTCAAATGGCATGAGTCTCTCATTTTGAAGAGAAATAATAATAAATGTATTATTTACTCAAGTGACATATTAATCAAAAATATTAATTATTAGTTAATTTTTTAATGAGTTAGGGTAAATGAAATTAATAAATTAATTATTTTAATTTAAGATGTTAAATTATTGTTTGCATTGATAAAGAAGATACAAGTACTTATTGTTGTTTAAATGATATAGATATTTTTTGATTTAATTTATGTTTAGTAATATACCTTAGTTTCTATTAAATTAGATATGAGGAAATTGAATTCTAATAGATTGAGAGATAAGGTCAATGTTTTGTCCTAGTTCAATCTCACACATGCAAAGTAATCCCTCCACCTATTATGCCAACCTAATATCTATGGTTCTAAATATTTATTTTGACCTTGATTCTTTCATTTTAATCTTCAAAAATTTGTTCATTTATATTATTTGGATGATGGTGCGTAGAGACATTATTAGAGCTTGTTATGTTGGCATGGGAGGTGAATTTCTGCCCTCCTTTTGTCTTATTCAAACTCTTGTATCTATTGAATAGTCTTAACCAAATTAGAATATATGCCAAGCAAAAATTTAGATTCCTACCCTTATGATCTTAGATGTTGACACAATGTTCTCTAAATGATGATATAATAATCAAAGAAGAGATGATGGGTCTCTAAAATAAATTAGGATTTTTCCTTTTATACAACACCCTAACATTGCAATTTGAATATTTTGTACTTACATCAGTAGAAAATGAGGCAACTCGATCCCATGTTTAAACTCAAATTTTGAATTTTGGGGTCAAAATGATCACTATGAATTTGAATTAAGATAAAAATAAAATTTATAAAGGATAGGTATAGACCATTGATGGATAGGGATTCAAAATTTGATAACGTGTAAGTTGTATGACAAGTCGAATTAAAATATGTTACTCAAGAACTATTGTATTATATATAAGATAAATTGTCAAAAGGAGTCCAAAACAAATATGGAAAGTGCTAAGGATGCACTTTTCAACCTTAAATTTTCCCCCACTTTGGCTTGCATGAACTATTCTTAATCATACATATTTAATTAAACTCACAATCAACATGAAAGTAAATGTTAGGCACATGTAAATATGATACAAACACAGGAAAATTTATTACTTGTAGTGATATCTCCATCATTAAACCTTTAAACATAAAATTCCATAAGTAACATCTAATATAAATATGATATAGGCATGAACTATACTTAAAAAATTTCAAAATGTAAAAATTAAAAAGAGAGATGGATTATGAATGAGCCATAATAGGCGTAGAGCACTAAAGGAACTAACATAACCAAGAGTGGTAAATGTGGGGTTACAAAGGAACCATATTCAATGTAGGGTTGTGAAGGAGCAATCATTAAGAGTCATCAATGTAAGACTATGAAGGAGCCATTATAAGAGAATGTTAGTGAAAATGCATACTCATCCATTTGACTAGTTGCAAATAATAAAATAAATTTGAGAGGGGGAGAAATATAAGATAGAAAAGATAAAATCATGTAAAAATCAATAATCATGGTGTAGACACCTAAAAAATTATTAACCAATTGTCATCAAATTAATCGTATACAATTAATTAATTAATTAATTAATGTTTATCTTGTTAACTAATTAAATAAATTCTACTTATTTAACTAAACCATACAAAATTTAGTTAATTAAATAAATAAATTTATTTAATTAAGTTAATCCCCTCTTCATTTAAATAATAAGTCATTTATCCTTATATCTGAAATCCACATCATCCACTTTCTTAATTAAAATTTTCTATAATTCCTTCAATCAATATTTATCGTAGCCATCAAATTTGAGTACCAACTAATTAAAAATTAATTTTAAATACAAAATGGATTTGATCCTAAATTCTAGCCATCGAATCAACCAAAGAAATCCTACACCTATTTTCAACTACCTTCTATCCAAATCCAAACTAGCTTTTAATCCCAACTATCCACTTAATCCAATCAATCCCAACCCTCCATACACCAATTACTAGCATTTAAATTCTCCCTCTCAAAATTCAAATTTAAATCTCCTCTAACTTAATCCTAACCATCCATTCTAATTCAATCTCAACCCTTTATTTATCCTCATCAAATCTATAAATATATCATTCCTCAAGTCATTTCCAAGTGTGAGAATTAGATGCAAAGAATGGTTACACTGTTGGAGTTCTTGATCAACTACATTCATCCTCTCCATCAACAAATTTCAAGCACATCAATGACATGAAGAGGGTATTGGTGTGAGAAGTTCATTGTCCCTTTATCATTTGGTTAACATTATCTTTGCAAAAAATGGTTATATTGTTGGATGCAAAGAATGGTTATACTGTTGGAGTTCTTGATCAACTACATTCATCATCTTCATCAACAAATTTCAAGCACATCAATGACATCAAGAAAGTATTGATTTGAGAAGTTCATTATCCTTTTATCATTTGATTAACATTATTTTTGCTCTAATGAATGTACAACTAAATATAACGTAAAAACTTTATTTATACATTGTTTTATTATTTTATATTATATTATAACTTACACACATTAAATAGTGTAAATACCATCAAATAACAATCATAAAATAAATAAATTAAATAATAATTAATTAAATATGAAAGCATATGTGATAGGAAACAATAAGACATCCTCAATTAAATATGAAAGTGTGTGTGACAATAAGGTGTTATCCTATCCTCAGTCATTCATTGTTTTTAGTTGTAGGTGGTTGATGGTGGATATGTCCCCTGCGGTGGTGTTGCTTTTTACCATTTGGGCAGGTGTTATCTGGTATCATCAATATTTGGAATTCTCCTTTCCACTCTTAACATAATTCATTTTGTTTTGTTGCGGTTCGTAAACTGTGTCTCTCTCACAGATCTTGTAAGATTCATTTTTTAATTATCTTTGTCTGTAGCAGAGGAAGGTAGTTTGCGTTTCGTTTAATTCAACATGCTTTTTAGTGTGTTCGGAATCAACATTATTTTCATTCAATGGTTATTATTGAAATTGATTTCATATGTATGTCTATTAAAATTGATTTTAAATTTACAAGTAATGCTTATGAGTCATTTTGTCTGAGTTTGGAACTCAATCCACATTCTAGATGGCGTTGAGGAAGAGTTATAAATTGAAAATTGATTATTTGGTATTTTAAAAGTAGTGAATGAGAAAGGATTGTAAATTATAAAAGTACAGAGCAATTTAAAATTGTTTATTATAATTAGATTAAAGTTGATGTACAATGAAGATATTCCACTAAAGGGTTATAGTCCAATTGATTGAACATAATTGGTAAGGATGGTAGTATGTTCCTTGATTACACCATCTACCAAGATTCAAATCTTTTTTGGAGGTGTCATTAAGTCAGGTTTGACTCTTAGATGACTTTGAAAGATGGCTTTTGTTTAGATGTATACTTATTCATCATGTTGTAATCAAATTATTCAAAAAAGATCAAAGATTTCAATATTAATATAAATCAATTACTTTTATTAAAAAATTCCCCACTTCTTAAAAATTATATAGATTATATAATATTAAAATTTAACCTTATAACTTCTAATTAAACTTTATAAACCCATATTCCATCATACTTATATATAATACTCATCACATCTAGATATCCCACAGATTTTTTTAGTCACACTCAAACCTCTGATCCACTCACAAAAAGAGATTATATGTGCAATCAAGAAGTTCTATATCTGAGTTTTAGCTTACCTAAAAGAGCCTAAGACATGACTTTGTGTTGATTTATTAAAACATATAGATTTCATGGTTAATTTTTTTGTCGGCAAACTCGCAGGGAAGAAAGAGATCTTTTTCTATTATGATGTTCTTTTTGTTTGTTTTATGGGACCAAAGAAAGAGATCTTTGTCTATTATGATTTTTAATTATTTGTATCCCTCATGTTCAAAACCCATGAGTTGAATCGTTTAATATTTCAATCTGGCTATAGATGACCAAGTGTTGTAGAATTATATGTCAGAGCAGAATCCCTCGAGATCTCCTCTTGTAAAGCAAATAGAATGGTTCCTCCTGGTGAGAGTGGCAGCTGAGAAAATATCTACAGGTGTTTAACTAATTAAAAAGTAACAGAAAATTCCTAGATATAGGAGTTGCAGCTGACTTTGTTACTATGACTGTAAAGCAAAGAGATGGTAATTAAGCATGCCTTAAATTTAAATTAGGTGGTTTAGCGTTGTATATTTTAAATGGGTAGAAGGTAAATTATTTTATGGTATGTAATATGGGGTTGAAGATTAAAAATTGGAATTGGAATTAGATTATTGATTAAAAGATTTGAAATGATTAAAGTTTGAGAGATAATAAGTTTGGGATAATATTTTGGTAACAATTTTTGTTGAGTGATCTGAATATGTTTTTATTTTTGTGATTTTATTTGGAAAAAATAAAATTTTGGATATATGTAATATTTGTATATTTGTATATTTTATTAATATATAAGATAATTTAATGTTATTTTTAAGATTATATTTATATGTTTTAGTTGGTAGGTTATATATAGTGTGAGTTTTCAACCAAACTCAAATCTTTCATCAAAAATAGGTTGTCATTAAACAATTTTCTGGTCATTGTCTATTATTACGTGGTGGTTGTTTCCAGCCAACTAAGTATTCATCGTCGCACACCTGAAAACAAATTTTTACTCACATTTAATATTTAGATCCTTGAATTCAAATTGGATTTCATTCACACACATGAAATCTTATCTAGCCCTAAAACCCTTATATTTTCATATCTACTTTTTGTTTATTGTGAATAGATTAAAGTAGCAGTTGTAGGGAGATTGGTTTTGGTTCATCTCATTTTTAAAAAAAGTTTGTGGTAGGGTTTCGTAAATTTCTCTCACAAACTCTACTTGTTTTTTTCTCATTGGCATCATTCATAGCTCGACAATTTTTTTACAAAATATTGAGGTAAGTCACTTGCCATGGTGTGGGTGGTTTGTACGGAGATTGGTTTTGGTTCATCTCATTTGAAAAAAATGTTGTGGGAGGGTTTCGTAAATTTTTCCTGCAAACTCTGCCTATTTTTCTCATCATCCTTCATAACATGACATTTTTTTTTGCAGAATCTTGAGGTAGTTCACTTGCCATGGTGTTAGTGAGTTATTTTTTGCAATTTGTACATGACTGTTATCATTAATTTTTTGTTTTATTTCATTCTAAATCAATTATGTTGTTATTATGTTCTCTGAAAAGTTGTCTCACGTCAAGAAAAATGACTATCTGGTAGTTGAAATATTCCTCACCCCATGCTTGAAAGAAAACTTAACTTGCAACCAATATTTTAATTTAAAAGGCTGCAAAAATCTTGTCTTGAGCTCAAGAATTTACTAGCTCTAAAACCCAAATATTTTTAGATCTACTTTTTTGTTTATTGCAAATAGATTAAAGCAATAGTTGTAAGGAGATTAGTTTTGGTTTGTCTCATTTTATATTTTTTTTGCTTTGGTAGGGTTTCGTAATATATTTCTTACAATTTTTGTCTATTTTTCCTTGTCGGCACATGGTTGACAAGATGACATAATTTGTGCATAATCTTATCCATGGATTTGGTGAGATTTTTTGGGAATTCATTTATGCGTACATGAGGCTTACCATTTTTTATGCTAAGTGTGGGAGTTTAGAGGATGCATGCCAAGTGTTTGTCAAATTATTTGAAGCAAGTTTGATTTCGTGGAACATACTGCTTGCAAAATATGCTCGGCAAGGTTGTGAGGAGGATACATTAAGAATTTTTAGACTACTACGAGGAGTGGATTAGAAGCCAGATGAATTTTCTTTCTAAGTCAATATTTTGAAGGCATGTATTGGTTTGAGGGAGATTCAATATGGGAAGCAAGTTCATGGTCACATTATGAGAAGTGAGCTCATGTCCAATTCAATTTTCATGATAACATCCCAAAGAACAATGAAACTTATCCATATCTTATTTTGTATAATTCAAATCTGATCTTCATAGTTCAAACTTTTCACTTTTATACCAAAAATAAAATCTCTATGCTTTATTTGCTTTGCAAATTTTTGTTACAGTATAAGTGGATACAAATAGAAGTGATAATAAACATCTATGTCATAGCGCATTTGTACTTTATGCACCATATTCATACTTTATTTGTAGAAAGACAACAAATACATAACTTAATTGTACTCTATCCAAGGAAACATCACAAAGAATAATGAAACTTATCCATATATTTTACATTAACGTATCTTTTATGCACAAATAAAATTATACTCTCAACATGTTAACTTATATATAATTTTCTATCAACGTAGCCCTTGCATCTCCTTCCAATGCAAGTGTTAGTTATTATGATGATGTTGGATTATTGATTTATGGTATAGATATAAAACTCATTGATAGTGTACTATAGTGTTAAGTGTTCTATTTGAAATGATACTTGTATTTATAATATGATAATTTAGGACTATTGGTTTATTATAGAGATAAAATTACTATTTGATTATTTATTTATGGGAGTAATAAATCAATATGTCAAATTAATTTTTAATATTTAACTTTCTAGATAGATTGAAAATGAGGCGAATTATATATAAATAGAAGAATTTAAGGGAATAATTATTTGAAATATGTTTAAGAGATTATTTATTTATTTAAATTGTATTGATTTCAATTTGTTCACTTTTAAAAAAATAGAAATTAAAAATAATTAATATTATATATCAAATATTAATTAAATTGATTCTTTGATTTGGGATGCCCTTCATATTTTGCTTCCTTTTTAGTGGCAACTTGGGAGTTGGGCCCTTCTCTTATAATTTGGCAGATTTGGTTGGCAAGAAATCGACACATTTTTCAGGAGTGTCAAATGGATTTCCTTCAGATCTGACATAAGATAAAGGGTATGCTTAAAGAAACAATTGAGGCTAAGTTTAGTTTGGGGGATTCTTTGTCCTTAGAAGATGCATGTACCTCCATCCTCCTTGAGCTCTCTTTGCCCAGTGCCTCTCTTTCTCATTTGAGGTCTAAACAGATGCCTCTAAAGAAGGTGAATCGGTCAGGGAAGTAGAGTCCCCCTCCAATGGGAGTCCTCAAAATTAACATGATAGATTCGCTCGTGGTAATCTGAGTGGTGTTGGGATTGATGGTGTGGGACGTGACAGCAAGGGATCTTTGCATTTTTTCTTCTCTATTTTCATAGGGAAGAGGGAAGGAGGGAGGGAGAATTACATAGATAGAGAGAGAGAGGGAGAGACAAGGAGGGAGAGAGAGGTGATAGAGAGAGAAAGGAGGGAGGGAAGTGAGATATATAGAATGAGATATGGAGAGAGGGGGGAAGGAGGAAGTTGGAGATATTGAGAGAGAGGAGGGAGGGAGAGAAAGTGTGGTAGAGAGGGATAGGTTAGATAGAGTGAAGTAGAGAGGGAAGGTGCATGGGAGGAAGGAAGAGAGAGATGAGATAGAGAGAGGTGATATATATATATGAGAGAGAGAGAGAGAATTAAACAGGTATGGAGGGAGGGAGTGAGATATATTGGTGAGATAGAGAGAGAGGGAGAGAGAGAGAGGAAAGGAGGGAGGGAGAGATGTAGAGAGAGGGAGAGAGATGGAGAGAGAGAGAATGATGAGATAGAGACCAAAGAGGGAAGCAGAGAGTTAGAGATAAATATGGGGGAGGGAGAGTGTGTATGTGCGAGAGAGAGAGAGAGAGAGAGAGAGAGAGAGAGAGAGAGAGAGAGAGAGAGAGAGAGAGAGAGAGAGAGAGAGAGAAACACAAAGTGGAGGAAGGCTGGGATATTGAGAGAGGGGGAGAGAGAGGGAACATGGGAGGGAGAGGTAGAGATGGATAGAGATCTAGAGAGAACTATATAAGTAAGGAGAGATAGAGAGAGGGAGGAGGGAGGAAGGAGTAGAGAGAGATAGGGAGAGGTAGAGAGGGAGAGAGAGGTCAGATAGAGAGAGGGATGGAGAGAGATAAAGAGTAGAAAGGGAAGGAGGGAGGGACAGATGGAGAGAGAAGTGTGATAGAGAGAATGAGAGAGAGGGGGAAGGAGGAAGAAAGAGAGATTGAGAGAGAGGAGGGAGGGTGAGAGATAGGCAGAGAGGGATATGTTAGATAGAGAGAAGTGGAGAGGGAAGGTGGGTGGGATGAAGGAAGAGAGAGAGAGGGAAGGAGGAAGGTGGAGAGATTGAGAGAGAGAGGAGGGAGGGAGGGAGATGTAGAGGGTTAGGTTAGATAAAGCGAAGTAGAGAGGGAAGGTGGGTGGGAGGAAGGAGGAGAGGGGAGAGATAGAGAAAATTAGAGAGGTAAGGAGGAAAGGAGGAATGAAGGGATGGAGGGGCAGAGAGATAGAGGTGAGATAGATAGAAGTATAGAGGGAAGGAGAGAGTGTGAGAGAGAGGTCTAGAGCATAAGGGATAAACAATGAGTGAGATAGAGTGAGAGAAAGATGATACAACTTGTTGATTATTGAAATTTGACCTCTTGATTACTAATATTTGACATGTCGATTACTGAAATTTGGGTAAGTCTTAAAAAATCTAAGATCTTCCAAAAACTAGAATTTGAATTATAACTCCTAGAGATCTAAAACCACTCTCAAACATCCTGAAACTATATACATGAAAAATAACTTGGAGTATAAGAAAGTAAATGTCCATATGTAAATGTAAATGTTTATTTCATGTATATACTTTCCCTAAAATATAATAAGAAGAAAGAGACAAGACAAAGAGAAGGAAAAATTTCAATGTAGACCAAAATGCAAGTGTGCTATAACACGCTCGAGTTTTGGAAAAAAATTTTTTACAAAAAATACATATTTTTTGAGTTTAAAATACACGTGTTTTTTGAATTCAAAATACGTGTGTTTTTTGAAATTTAAACCAAAGGTGAGAACATTATAATGCGCAAGTGTTATGGCTTAGTAGTGATCGAGCCTAGGCTTGGTCACTACCAACCCATAACGTGAGCACGTTATACTATAGTGCGCTTGTGTTTTTTCTATTTCAGGATGAAAAATTAAATTGGCCACTTTTTGACCCCCCATATTTTTTCACTTACCCACACATTGGTTCATTTATGTGTACATGAGGTTTACCATTTTTATGCTAATTGTGGGAGTTTGGAGGATGCACGCCAAGTTTTTGACAAATTATTTGAAGCAAGTTTGATTTCATGGAACATTGCAAAATATGCTTAGAAAGGTTGTGAGGAGAAGACATTAAGAATTTTTAGACTACTACGAGGAGTGGATTGGAAGCCAGATGAATTTTTTTTAGTCAATATTTTGAAGGCATGTATTGGTTTGAGGGAGATTCAATATAGGAAGAAAGTTCATGGTCACATTGTGAGAAGTGAGCTCATGTCCAATTAATTGTTTATGATATAATCCTAAAGAACAATGAAACTTATCAATATTTTATTTTGTAAAATTCAAATCTGATCTTCATAGTTCAAACTTTTCACTTTTATAACAAAACTAAAATCTCTATGTTTTATTTGCTTTACAGATTTTTGTTACAGTATAAGTGGATACAGACAGAAGTGATAACGAACATCTCTGTCATAACATGTTTTTACTTTATTCACCCACTAACTCATTTGATTGCAAAATCTGACGAAAAATGTCTGACAAAAGCTATATAATCAGATGTATCGTCGGGCACTTATGCAAAATTTTCATTTTTTTAAAATTTTATCCCTGACGTTCGTTGGAATTTTGACGGACTTGCAAAGTTAAATTGTGGCCGACATAAATAAAAATGAGCTCGACTATTTACTGCTACAGTGTTTTGCTCAATGATTTTCTTGGGGAAAATCAGAAAAAACTCAAGAAGATATCGAGTGGTTGAGGGTAGTCATTGTTTTTTTTCCAGAATTCATTTGTGAAGTCAGATTTGTACTTCTAGGTTTGAAAATCATATTTTAAAGCAACATCTCATCAGATTTCATTTTTAGTCTTGTGCATTTTCAGAATTTCATTTCCATATTTTAGACCTGACTTCACAAATTCTTTATAAGGGAATTGTTTATAACTGATGGAAAATTCTTGATGGATTTGGACAAAGATTATATTTGCAAGGTTTCAATTTTAACCCTAATGATCAATTTTCAATAGATTTGGGAGCCATAACTAGATAATATCAAAGGCATAGGGATAGTTGCAGAGTGAAATAGTTGTCAAGATTCAGGCCTAGAGGGTTGAACAAAGAATTGGGAATGTTTGATAGTGGATAGTTAGAGCCATTTAGCTATGATATTTTTGAAGACTACTTCATAAAGATGTATTTTTCCCTTTTACAAGTTTCAGAAATAGATTTTAGACCTTAGATGTCAGTGTCTTATAAAATCAGATATGGTATATTTGTTACCTGAAGTTCTTGAATTCATCTTGACTCTATACAAATGTATCTATTTTTTTATTTGAACAAGAAAGAAAGAAAGCAACCAATTTTTAAATATTGTGAGATATTTAGAGCAACAAACTAAAAAATGAAAAAATGAAGGTCAAGGCCTCTCTATTTTTCTCAGTTCACTTAAACTTTTTAGATGCTGCCAAACATCTAGCAAGCTATAACTATCATGCAGATTATATGATTTATATTTGTTTTGTACTTTGGAACAGTTTACAAGATGAAATTATATCCTCATGTAGAAGTATAAGCTGCCAAATTCCTTCAGAAGTTGGTACAAGGATTCAAAAGATGAACCTGTCAAATTGGAAACCAAACTTTTTGTGGTAAGAAGAGTTGATTTTGACATGAATGGCATGTTGTAACAGCTTTATTAAGTAATACAATTTATTTAGTTATTTGACAATTTGGTGACTTGTGTGTAGATATGCCACCATATGAAATTGAGTGGAAAAGAGCACTCCTTACCTTATCAAGTAATATCCAGGTAAGATGTTATAAAAAATAACTTGTGCTTTTAGTGAAGCTGGTCAACCTAGTCATTATTTTCCATGCTTAATTTTTTCCTTTTGGATTGAGCTACTTATGATAAATTTTTAACTTTCCTTGCAACCTGTGTATTACCCTCTCAAGTTTTTAACTGGTTAAAAGAAATCTCTTATAAAGGATATAAAATTCCTTAGTACTTTAGATTGTCATTTATGTTAAGGGAGGCATCTGACTATTGTTTATATAATTAAACTTTATTTGAGAGTAAGCATTTTAATCTCTATGTGGTAGATTCAAACACTAGAAGAAAGTATTTTACCTTATTAGGAAAAATAAAGCAAAAAACGTAAAAGTGCATCACATCTTTGTTGAAAGTGATCCCATATCCTTTGTGATACCTTCCCTCTAGCAACTTGACTATCCTTTGTCTTTTAGGTTATGCATGAGTTTATTCATTTGATTTTAATGGCCTTGCATAACACTTGAAGAAATTAATTGTGGTAGCTTCTTGAGATATTGTCCATGCACTCCTTAATACACTTGTAGGTTGTCCGAGCTTTTGAATCTTTGTGAGATGGAAATATTTATTAGTTTATCATACTGCTATGAAGAAAATGAACCCTTGACAAGATTTATGATGTTTTAAAATCCCTCTTGACTGCTCAGTTACTTTTCTTTATGTATCTTTTAAAGTTCGTCATACTACCCTATCACTATTATTATTAATTTCAATGCCCCCTTCATGGTTATGACATGGACTAATCATTGTTTACTTGAATAGTCATGACTGTGATCTCCTTTTGGGAATCTATAGTAAAATGTCATGCCTTTCTTTGAAGTCCATTTCCTTAAATCTTTTCTCTTTGCTTGTTGCTCGTTGCTCCTTACCTCTATAGTATCCCTATATTGCATATACATAATAATAACAATTATGGTGATAACTAGTGGACATGGGTATAACATCAAGCATCATACAAATGTAGTTTATATCTGCATATATAATACCCCGAGATACTAATATTGTAGCACTAGTCAAAGAATCATCATCAAACTATATTTGTTGATCAAATACAATGAAAAATAAAATATATTAAAATATAAAACATTGATCTTTTCTATCTACTCCATTGTAAATAATAAAGACTTCCAACACTCAAATTGGAAGGAAATTTCTACAGTCTTTATTATTTACAGCGGAGTAGATAGAAAAGATCAGTGTTTTATATTTAACTATATTTTATTTTGCAAATAGCATTGGACAATAAACTGGCCAATACATTGTCAAACATAATGATTGGACCCTATGAATATATAGGTTATCAATTCACATGAGAAATCATACTAATCAATAGTATCAATGAAAATTTGATACTATATAACAATGACTAGTCTCAGTTTGATGACATTTCAAGACCAATGCATGAATATCATTTGGGCCTCATGGCATTGAACATTGTTTTCATTCAACCATGATATAATGTTCTTACAGGAAGCACAATACTAGTATGATTGAATGTATCGGAGGAAATAGGAGTTAGATTAGATAAAAAGAGAACAAAAATATTTTAGTGTAACCTTAATATTATATAAATAAACAGAAAAATAGTAAGAATAGGAACCCCAAATATCATGTTCATTGTCTATGTGAATATGTGTGGAATAGAGTGACCCCTTATCTATTTCAATTTCTGATAAGGTTACAGTTTATTCTTATTCTCCTTTGCATAGTATAAGCTCTAACCAATTTTTAATATTTAGCTTAAAATTCAAGATAGTAAATTCCATACTGATTTTATGTCAATAGGAGGGAGGAAGTTGTATATGGAATAAACATTGTAACCAAAGACATGAATTACATGGATGGAAGAAAATTCAATACAAATGGCAATAGATTTGACATATAAAACCAGAGGATGGCCCTATGATATTTTGAAGCACTATTGTAATGGTGAAGTCAATTTAGATAGAGGCTTGCTTCATAAGTAGATGGAAGTGTACGAGACATTTGAAGTTTCTTATGAGAACAAGATTTAGCTTAACCTACAAAACTAGGCAAATGAAGTGTTGTCCTTACAAAACAATTTTTTCGAGAGTGTGAAAGTGAAGCTCTACACAAGATTGTTTGTATGTATTGGATTCAACATAAATATGTTAGGATCGGTTGCAGCAATCATTTTAGTCTTTCAAAATGATACCATCCTTCTCCAGCCATACACTATTTTTTATCAGATGGATGTAATCATTAAGGAAGACCCTTTCATTATTCCCTTAATGGATTGAACTTTCAAGGAGGCCATCTAATGGTGTTCCCTATTGATATCCAAAGCAGGGATGTGAATAAGATGGATGACTATGCAGGCTATATTGTAGATAAAATCCATAGATCTTTTAACTTTATCAAGGCATATAATAGGGTGGTCCACTTCAAATAAAACTCTTTATTATTCCATACTATTTTATTTCCATAATTCATTTGTGAAGTCAAATTTCTACTTCCAGGTTTGAAAATCATATTTTAAAGCAACATCTCATCAGATTTCATTTTTAGACTTGTGCATTTTCAGAATTTCATTTCCAGATTTTGTTGTGCAAGTTCAATATTCTAATTTTAGGAGTCTAATAGTTGGAAATCATAGTAAAATCAGAATTTAATAATTTCTAGAATTAGCATTTTAAAGTGTTTTTTGGGGTCATTAACTTCAGACTATCTTCTCTTTTGCAGGGGTGGTTGCATGTCAAATTTTTTTGGTGTAAAATATCATAATTATTAGATTTTGTTACCTATTTATGATTAAAAATGATTGGAGTGTGATTTGATATTTTTTGAAGATCTAAATGTTCAATCTTGGCAAAGAAAAATCATGTCAGATAATATTAGTCCAGAACAACATGAAGTCACTTGGTAGATTGTGGGCTCGATTGAAAAGAAAGGGTGATGGGAAATGTTATTGTCCTTGCAATAATTGCAAGGGCTTAAAGATGAGAAGACTTTTAATCACAACAACTAAGAAACATTGTAAGCATCATGGTCACGTTGAAGGGGGGCATGGTTATCGTCCATTGGTAAGTTGTTCATTATATGTGTTTATATTGTTTTAACATTTTATATATATATAAATTTAAATCACTCAATCATGATCATAGTTTATTTGTGTTTGTCATTATTATAAAGGTGGGGCACCCTAGGGCACATGATATGGATTATCATAGCCCGAAGAATGTGGTTTTGCAAGTGGAGGAGCATGGAGTTGTGAATATCGAAGATGAAGTTAATGATCCTATGGAAGAAGATAATCATGTGCCAAAAAACACAGTTGAAGATGATGGTACAAATACATTGATCCATGACACATTCAGTGGCACAATTGATCATGTTGATCGAGATGACTTTGACGATGTTCATGATTTACCTGTACTTGAGAAGGCATACGAGCCCCTCTATGAAGGCTCCCAAACAACTCTTCTCTCTGTTGTATTGTTGCTGGCGAACTTGAAGATTATGAATGGTTTATCCAACATAGCAATCTCACAGATGTTAAAGTATGTCATATATGTCATCTTTTTTCATCTATTATAATTGTTGTTAGTTCATCACTAGTAAATAAAGGATGAAATATGTACCATTAATATTCTTTATATTAACAAATTATTTTTTGTTGTAGATTGATTGGTGACTTTTTGTTACCACCATCAAATATTTTACCTTGCTCATACCAAGATTTATCTTGCATTATGAAAGATATTGGAATGGAGTATCAAACAATAGATTCATGTCCCAATTATCATATTATATATCATAAACAACATGAATTTGCAACAGAATGCTCAGAATGTCATATCACTAGATATCGAACAAATCAACTAACAAAAAAGGTGTCTCGCAAGGTTCTTCGTTATATTCTCATTATTCCATGTATGCAACAAATATTTAGGTGCGAAAGCTTAGCACAATTTACGGATTACCATGCATAGAATAGAAGTGGAGATGGCATTCTTCGAATGCCTGCGGATGGTTCTACATGTAGGGACATGGAGGAAAAATGGCCACACTTTAAAGAAGAACCTCGTAATCTCAAGCTTTCATTGGTAGTGAACAGTGTCAATCCATTTGGAGAGTTGTGATCTATTTACTCGATGTGGCCTATCTTTTTTTATCAACAATAACATTCCTCCATGGATGTCAATAAAGAGGGAGCACATAATGTTGGCAATGATTGTTCCAAGTAATTGTTTACTTCAATTTTCTTTAATGTAGTAGCATCTCATTTGTCTTATTTGTTGCATAATGACTTCTTTTTTTCATTTAATAGTCATGTACATTAATTTATATATATTGTAGTAAAATGGTTATAATAATTATGTAATGTTTATGTTCATTCAACTAGGTAAGTACCAAGTTAAAGATATGATTGTATATATCGAGCCTCTTATTGACGAGTTACTAAAGTTATGGAATGGTGTCACTATGTATGACATATCTAGACCAATAGGACAAAGATAATTTCAATTCCATGCAATGCTTGTATGGACAATTCATGATGCCCCTGGGCTAACAAGTTTTTCTGGTATGTTATAACATTCGAATGCATGACTTTAACGATATTTAATTTTATGAAGTAGGTATCATGCATTTTTTTTAAATAATCTATTCATTATATATAATTATAAAAATTGACATATTTAATCCAATTATATATGATTTGCAGGTCTTCAAACAAAGGGAAAATTTGTATGTCCAATTTGTGGTCCAAAGATGAAATCTCATCGTTCAACAAGTTTAGGAAAGTAGGTGTTTGATGAGTATAGGAACTTCCTCCACAGAAATCATAAGTATTGAACTACTGAAAAACATCTTTTCAATGGGAAAGAAGAGACTACATTAAAACCATGAAGAATGACACCTCGCCTATGGAAGTTGGAATATAATAGAATTAATCGTCAGGGTTATACATCGGATCAAATTGTTTATCTATCATATATGATATATTTTGAATTTATATTTGTATATTGTGTTGTGTTTACTCATGCTCTAATTGACAATGATTGTCGTTGTTAAATTTTTTAACTTATATGCTTCATGAAGGTCGTCAAGGCATTAATGGTCGGCTTCCACAGGAACTGAAAAGTTATCCTAGACAATTTAAAAGGTTTCTCTACTATGAGTAGCTACAAATTGTGCATTTGTTTGATACAATGCATATCAGAAAGAATATGACAGAAACGTTATGGAAAATATTGGATGGAAGGCATGACAAAGAAAAAATTGTCAAAATTTGTAGTGACATTCAAGAAGCCAATCATGTAATGAAAAATTTCATTCAATTAAATAGCGATGGAGACCAGATTAATATAAGTGCCCTTCCTTGGTTATTAACGGAGCAGCAAATCAATGCTATAAAAGAAGTCATACAAAAAATTTGATTTTCCACAAGATTTGCTGCGAACATAAACAATATCATAACAAAGAAAGGTGAATTTGGGTTAGGGATGAAAACGCATGATTGGCATACCTTAATTATGGTAATTATTCTGGTATATTATATATATATATATATTTGTATATTGCATGTACTTTTCAGTGTATTATGTTTACTACTTTTGGAAAAATAATGAAAAGATCATTTTATAATTGTTGCAATACGTTCTACGTCTATCTCTCCCAGACAACTTCGACAACAATGTCAAGCAAGTTATATATGATCTTGGAAAATACATGAGGTAAGTAGCGATATTTGTTCAATTCGTTGTATATTTTTGTTAAATCTCGTTAATATATTTGTGCCTTGAATCACTTGTAGATGGTTTTCATCTAAAGAAATCCATAAAGAAGATATAAATTATTGGAAGAGAAAAATTCCTCGTCTAATGTGTGAAATGCAAAAGTGTCTACCTTCAACATTTTTCAATGCACAAGAACACTACCTCATACACCAAGTTGAGGAGATTGAATTGTGTGGACCTATACACACAAGGTCAATGTGGATGGTTGAGAGGCACTTGAAATTTTTTAAGGCTTTGGTTAGACAAAGAGCACATCCTGAGGGTTCTATGGTGGAGGGATCTATGGTATACCAGAACATGGTGTACATTGTTGACTATCTTCCTAAGTTTGTAGCAAAGATCCATGTAGATTTCATTTGGGATCCCAACTCCATTAACAAATTCGAAGGGGAGTACCTGATGGGGAAAGGTAGATTGAGGAAAGTGACATGTAATTATAAGATGGTCGTGGAGATTAATTAGAATAAATTTTACATTTGGTTTTTATGTATATTGTACTTATTTAATTATTAATCTTCAATATACATCAATTATAAATTAAGGTTGTATACCGTGGTAATTAACTAATTATACGTCGTTTGTGAATTTCAATATTTTTTGATACAATTGGTTGAGAGTGGGATGCACTAGATTTGTACGTCGGAAACAATCTTGATTGGATGACGGTATGGATTGAATGATGTCAACAATCTAGTCGCGCATTAACATGGGAAGGTGTGGCTTCATTGGTTAAAGAAGCTCATCGTAATAGAGATTCCAATGTTACACCAAGGGAAATTTATTTAGCATATGGTTTAAGAGATAAATAGGTACGTATAAATATATTAATCACCCATATTATTTAATTATTTTCAATTATATTGATGTATATATATGTTGAGATTTTTTTCTTTGCATACATTCAACCAAGAATAAATATGTTTGACATATTTCAGGTGAAACACCACAAGGCTATATGGTGCAATGGTCATAAATTTTGAATCAAAAAGTCGGATGACATGAAGAAAACTTGTGATTTTGGGATAACTGTAGTCTTTCAAGTGACTAATGTTTCATCTAGAAGCGACATACATTCAAAAGTCTCAGAAAATTAATACTATGGGATTTTGGATGATATACTTGAGTGTGACTTTAAGTCCTTCAAATTAGTTATGTTTGTCTTCCTATGGTACAAGCTACAATTGAATGAAAATGATCCTGAGAGAACTGTTATTGAACATGATAATGGATTTACCATGGTTAATACAAGGTATTTTGAGCGAGCTGGAAATGAGCCCTATGTTCTTCCAAGCCAATATGAGCAAGTATTTTACTCAAAGGTTCCCGGTAAACTGGGTTGGTCATATGTTGTTAGACATGATCGAAGAGGAAGGTCGGTAAAGTGTAATGTGGTGGAAGAAGAAGATACCAAAGAAATAGAAGATGATGTAGATGATGATCTGGATCAACAGTTAGTTGATGATGTGTCTGGCAAAGATGTCGAAGAGGAGGAACTAGATCATGATGATGTAGGAGTTAATGTTCATGAAGATTATATATGTGTGGATGATGACATTATCGAAACTGATATCAATGACGATGATGATATGACCAATCCTTACAATATCGAATCTAGATCGGATGATACAAACAAAGAGTTGGATGAAGAAGAAGATGAATGACATTGAAATGTAAGAGTTATGTAATTGTATTATCTATTTGATATTAATTTCTTGATAGAATTATATTTTACTTATGTGGTTACAAAATTAATTCATGATGTTTTTAATTTTTATGACATTACATAATTAATTCATGTTGTACTTTTTAATGTTTAATTTTAATGTATGATGTTACAACTATTGTAGCTCTCCTAGAAATTTCCATATGATCATAATGAATAGTGTTTTGAGAAATTTCATGAAAGATGACATATTGATCGTAGTAGTGAAATAATTGCAAAATCATTTAGATTTTTTAGACCAATCACCCTTCTCAATGTCATTTTTAGGATCATCTCCAATTTGATTACTAGGACACATAAGGTAGGATTTGATTAGCTTATCTTGCACGAACAATTTGGCTTTGTGTAATGTGAAAAAATTTTGGATGGGGTAGTGGTGTAGGAGCACCTACACCTCATAAAGTGATCATTGTAAAGGTTTTTTATGGTTGAGGATTTAAAATACAAGCTCTTGACATTCCAAAATTTGTGTTTTTCTTCCAAAAAAAATGTATTTTTCCTGTTTTGTAGCACTATACGGTCACATACAGCCATATTTTGATGTGAAATGAATTCCATGTCATGAATATATGTGTTAGCTTTGATTTGAATATGATTTGAGGGCTTAAAGTGTTGATTTGAGTTAGAAAGCTTAATTTCTTTGCATACAGCCCGATTACCCTATTTTTGAGGGTTTTGTAGTCCAAACATGATATAAAGGGGCTCTTACACTTTTTGTGATTATTGTATCTTGTGTAAGAGGCCCCATGGATACTTTTTTAATTTTACGATGCATCAATAGGGAGTAGGATGAGAAATATAGAAGGTATAGTTGTTGTGCTCAAGAGTTTTGTGAAGAAAAGCATGTGAAATGAGAGGTTCAAGCCTAGGTTTCAACAAAATATGTATGGGTGATCTGATTTTATGAATTTTTACCCATGTAAAGACATAATGGGTTGTGTGTGAGTTGGTCTTGAGGTCTGGGAGGTTTTTTAAGTAGGATATTCAATAAACCCTCATAATTTTGATCTAAAACAAGGGTTTTGGGGTTTACCAAGAATTTGGTTGTACAAGTGGCATCTTTTTGTGGATTTGGAGGTTTGGAGGCTGTTAGCTCTCAAAAATGCAGGTAAGAATACCTCAAGAGGTTGCCAATCTCTTGATACATTTTAGGGTAACAAACAAGGCCAAATTATTTGAACCTTCTTCTCTTCAGGTGTTGCCAAACCTAGGTGGGTCTACCTTTGCAAACTGAGCAGACTTAAGTGATGTGATTTTTTTTACAACAATCTATTCACAATGGAAATCTTACAGTGAACAGATATAATCCTCATAAAGTGTATGTGTAATATTAGAATATGTATAGTTAACAAATGTAAAAAATAAAATGGACAAACAACTTTGCCAATTTAACTATATGTACATATAACTTTAAGTTATTTTTATTTTAACTAAAAGTACTGAAGTTACAACATACAAATTAAATGATATTTATGATTGTAAAATTTTTGATTAAATATATCTCTCAGAATCTTTTTTGTCTCAATTTGAAAATAATTCTATATTATAGAATACATTTATTTAAATTTTAAGATGAAAATAGCAAGGAAAAATCAAACAAATATCTTTATGAAAGAAGTATATTGGCGTGAAATTAAATATGATTTGTATTCCAATGTAAAAACTACAAAGAATGGAAACAATTCTTTCAACACATAAACTATTATGTAGTATTCAATTAAAATGATCGAAATAGTCTAATAATTTGACCATTAGCATATAGCAATTTCTATAGAGTTGTAGATCTCTTTCATTTCAAAAACACAAAACAATATTAGGTAGATAATCAAACATCTTTCATTTCTACAGTGACTTTTTTATCCTAGAGGAACTAGTATATAGTACACAAAGAAAACCAACAAACCCACAACTACCCCTATTTTGAAGGAGTTTAGTTTTCTCCCCTTCCTGATCTCCCTAATATTCCCAGATTACTGTAATTGACTGAAAGGAATTTAATTCTTCTTTAAATAACCCAATTAATCATATCACACAAATACAAAAAATGTGCACTGATAAATTGAACATATACTTGATATTTCAACTTAAATAATCAAGAAACATTAGGTTGGAGACAATCAAACAATTGCAGAAATTCAACAAACAATTGATACTAGAATGGAACCACCGAATCAGAAATCTTTCATTATCTCCTTCAAAATCTTATACATGCAACATGGTCCTTTTGGATATAAACATTCTAAAATATTATGTTTCTTGCTATCTATCTTCTATTCTACTACTACCCTCTTATTCATTTCTACCAAAAATGGATATTTATACATCAACCGTATGAAAGGACATGTCCTTTCAAAAATGTCTTATGCTTGAAACAAAAATAAAATTAAAAATTAATTAGGCTTTGTAAAGTCATAAGTTAACTTTTGATAAGTGAGCCAAGTAGTCTTGGCGCCCATGCGTATCTGCATCTCCCAATGCGTTTCGGATCGTGATCTCCATTTTCACCATCGTCTCATTCCGTTCGCATGCTTCATCTAATGTTATATCTTTCTTAGTAGTCATCTTCAGAATCTCCTACAGTACTGACTCACTTTCATATTTCCACCTAGTCATTTCTTTTAATCTCCCTCTATCATCAAAGAATGCAATCAATCCTTTTTTGGTGGCATCGATTAATCCCTGCTCATCCCCTCGTAATTCTTCAAAGAAGTTTTTAAGCTTATTCATAAGATGATTTGCAGCCTCAATTGCAGCTTTATCAGGAGCATCCCTCTGGTTCATTTCCTGGAGCTTCTCTAGGATCCTACCATCCATTCTTTCGTGTTCTCATAATGCATCAAAGTTTTGTGAGTGTATTCCCCAAAGCTTATTCAACTATGTTGTTAGACTAGCTTGTCTCTTCTTAATCACTATAACAAGTGTGTCATACTTTCCTTGAGAATATGCACTCGACCCTTCCCAATGATATTTTGTTTGTGAACTTTGACCATGGGTGAGCAGCTTGGTTGACCCTATTTTAACTCTTAATAAATCTTTCAGGTGCTCATTTTCTCTCAGCATTCTTTAATGGTTAGTTTTGTACATTTCCTTTTCCTTAATCAATGCCTGTATTTGAGCTTTGTTTAGTTTTGCTACATTGATCCCAATCTCTTATGTCACCACAGGATCAACCTCCCCAACTTTTAGGGTCATAACATGCCTGAATTCCTTCTCAGTATCAATGACAACTAATTTCCTGTGAGGTGGATACAAGGCCCAAATCATTAATGACTCTTCATTTGGATTGTACTTTGATCCTGCATGGACCTCTGTCACCTTTTTCGGGTTGAGCTTGTGTGTAGCATTACTATTTTTTAGGAAACTGTCAAAGACTAGTGCAGAATTGAGATCTAATCCTGGAAAAATCATGACAACAACACTTTCTAGCATTTCCCTTCCCTTTTTAGGGGTCATACCTGCCATCTCTCTTTCCACATCAGTTTTTAAATTACTCAACAACTGTTCTTCATTACCTGGTGTGACATTGTCAACTAGTTCTCTTATCTCTTTTCCCTTTTGTCTACATAGGAATGTCTTAAATTCTAGAGATTTTATAAATTCATCATCTGCTACAAAGGAAATATATTCTACATGCCTTGCATCTGTATCTACACTTTCTTCAATATTCAAATCCCTGGCAGGATAGGCGTAATCCTGAGTTCTCAACCTTAACATCTTGTTAGGTAGATGTTGTGGTACATTAGCCTCAGATGTCTCTTCTCTGGAAGACAGCAGCTCTATATCTTGCAACTCTTGATTATGTTGTTCAACCAACATTTATGCTTCCTCTGCCTCCAAGTTCCCAATCATATCATCAAATTGGTAGGGCACATGGTGATACCCTCCAAAGTTTATCCTTTGTTTAGCAGAATTGATATACCCTTCTGGATCAAAATTCTTTCTCAGTGGTCCTCTTTTCATGTTATATTGCAGTAACTTATCCAAAATCAGATTATACACTTCCTTTGCTAGTACAGTAAAATCATTGTAGCATAGCGTACTGGGCATAAAAGCCTGTTTTCCAAAAGAACTTAAATTCATAACACTAGAAAAATCCATTTGCCTAACAATTTCCAAGTATGCAATCCTGTTGGGAACCGTTTTAGGAAAAATGAATGGGCCATCTTCAAATCCATAAACCCTAATCATGGTAGCATTCTCCAAACAATACCAATCCCCCCAATTATGGCTAATTGGTCCATTGAAATCTTTGGGCCTGAGAAACCTCTTTATCTCATCAGACAAAGAATAAGCACATGGATGATTATAAAACTTGTATAATGGTTTCACAAAATTTTCTTTAAAGCATACAAAACTAGAGTTAGCAAACCTGTTGTCCCAAACAACAGTCCATGATTGAATAGGTAATGACATGCCTTATCAAACTGTGAAATTCTCATCTCCTGAGGCCACAACCCTAGTTCCTATCTGAACTAAAACACTATGTGCATCAACACTAAGTAATTCCTGAGGTGTAAGATAGAGGCTCCACCTTTTATTTCCATCAACCCAGAATCGATCCCTTTAAAAATATATGAGGCATAATCAAAAGTTTTAGAGTTGTGATACTGAATATCTACTGAAATTACCATAGGAATAATTGCCATATACTCAAGGACTTCTATTCCCAATACTTGACCCACCGATAAATAAGTGTATTTCATATAGGGCTCAAAAATATCTACATGGAATGGGGGTCCTTCACTATCTTCTAGCGGAATTGGTTTACCACCATGTCTAATTATGTGCAAGGGCAATCTCCAACCCTTGTAAATGGTGTCCATCCTTCCGAATTATTTTTCCAGCTCTTCACATATAATATTTTCATTGCATACCCCTTCCAATTTAAAGACTTCACCTATTGCATCCTCTGATATGTGTATCAATGGTTTCCCAAACGGGTCACAGATAGCTTTAAGTCTCGAATTATAGTGAGTGGCCAACAATTTCACCAGTTCAGCATCGACAAAAACATTAGGGAAAACTAACTTTCCCAAATTAAGCTTCCACAGGTTACATACTGGTTCAAAGTGATTCCTTCAATAGTAATGAAAGCTAAATAGTTCACAACCTCTTATTGGAGTCCAAATATCTCCTATGAGCTTACATTTATCATCTAGTGTATCCTTTTTTGTCCTAAGTTGTGCAGAGCATCTGGCTTTGGGTCCAGAGCCAGGTAGTTGGTCAATAAGATCTTGATTCAGCTTACGCTCAGTACTCTCTAGCTGAATTTCAGTTTTCTGCTTTTTCCTTTTTGATTGACCACTTTCCCCATGCTTTCTACCCTTTGATTTTCCTGAACTAGTGGCTTCCATTCTCCAAAATTGCAAAAATAAGGTATGAAGAACTTACTGGTTTTTGCTCGAGATTTTGAACTAAGAAAATATTTTGGTCCTTCGCTCGCTCCTCTGCTTCTTCTGTTGTCAATTCTGCAATGACATTTTCAATTGAATTCTTCTTGATTCCTGAAATTACTTATGCTATGTGGCGCCATTAATGTTTTAGCTAAAACACGAGCATAGCTGGTTTTTTCAAAACTCTCACTGTCACATCATGTAATTTGTCGGTGAGAAATTTTCAAATCTCGGGTGATCCTTTTGTTCGATCCTTCACCAATTTTCATTAAACACCCGCTAGGACATCTCATAGTTTCCTCGACACCTTAAGTCTTCCTGACAATTACCCTTTCGGTCTTAAGTATATCGCTACAACTCCCACCGAAGAAACCTATCACTATGACTTTAGCAAGTCGGGTAGACGATCCTCATCTTACTCTGGAGATGTGTATCTCACTGAGATATTTCCTTCGTAAATTTTGATCGCTGAGACATAATGATTTTCTTGTCGATGGAACTGCACTCGTTGTGACCTTCTTATCTCTCCCCGCTGAATTTTGTCTCATCGATGAATTTCTTCATCGGCGAAACCATGAACCATTTCCTTCTAATAATTATTCTCTCCAAACATGTCACCAAGTCCAATCATGTCAGTGTATCATGGAAGGTCAGCAGGACTCCTCAAATTCTTCCCGATAACATTGTCCCATCGACAAAATCCTCCTTTGTTTTATTGGCAAGACTGGATGAATGTCTCAAGCTGACTTCAGGAACCTTACTCCGATGACTCTAGTCTAGCCAATATATTTCCTTGTGCTCTGAGTGGTAATACATATGTAAGTTCGATATGACTTCATGTCGTCATGTCGATGCTCATTATCTTGCTGATAGAGACTGTGAACTATATTTTCCTGATATATATCCTCAAATGAGATTTCATTGGTATGACATTCCCGACCTCTTGCCGATATCGTTATGTAAGCTATTGTTTATCGTCGGCCTAGGCAGTGTCCCCTTTTCCATTTAATAAATGTTTTATTTTAGCAGGGAACAATTTTAAATGACCGTCGATCAACCGTTCCCCGCAATCCCATGATGACCCTACCACAGAGTCTCAACTAATTGCAATATCACAGGCGAGCACCACGTGTCTCAATTGGCGATGCCGAAAAGATAATCAAATTTCTTTAATATATCTATCGAGTTTTAATGTGTTATATGGCAGGTTACTAAAGTGGGTACGAGATGCATGTGCTCAAAATAAACGGAGATGTTATAATCTTGATGAAAAAGTTGCTTGACAGTTATGTTCAACACTAGTGACTGTCTTGAGCAAACACGAGTGATGATGGTGGAGATCAACGATTGCCTGCCATCGCGTGATCAGAAGATGCAAGGTGTTTACTGATCGCGATATCACGGGCATGTGCCATGTGTATTTCTTTGGTGATGCATAATGTGGTGGGCCCTTGGTGCTGAGATAGAGATTATGTCATCCTTTTTGAAGGCAATCGTTTGATGATCTAACAAAAGTGAATGATCAAATGTTGGAATTTGAATTCACATCAAATGTGATTGGAGTTGTTGGCGCGGCATGCAAGTAAGATTTAATGGCGGACGAGACATCTACTGGCTCGATTTGATCGACATAAAGTGATTTTCTTTCACTCTATTTTCTCACAAAGTATTCAAGCACCTTTTGAAATCATTTTCAGAGCCAAGGACAAAGTTATGAGCTGTCATAGCAAGAATTTGGTCTTCTACAAAGCATAAACACCGTGAATTATTTTCTCTGCTTCCTGGTAAATTTAATTGAGATTTTGAGAAGAATTGTGGTGTGCTTATCAGAAATCTTGTTGATAGTTGTTTTAGGGCTATTGGTTAGTTGAAATGTAATAAATTGCAAGGTTTTTCTCTAATTTCATTTTTTGTATAGCCCTAGTCTATTTGAAAGATTTGAAATTTTAAGCAAACCCTAGTTTACTTGAGATGGCACCGCCAAAGCAGCATTATGGCCATGTTGATTATTTTAAGAGGAATTTGTATGATGATTTCCTGGATCAACTCCCGTTGTCAACAAATGATAGGAAGAGGGGTTTGGTTTTGATGCATGGAAGAACCCTAAGTGAAGGATTAGTATGTAAGAATTCCAACATTGCAGATGCTAGGGTTCCCATGACTGGTCTGGAGATGTTTAGGTTGTGGTATGGATAGCGAAATTTGGCTCACCCTTTCTCAAATGGTTGGAGATATCACATGGGGAAGCTAGTGGTGCCAAATGTGTTCCCCGATGTGGATTTTCTCAGGGTGGTGGCAGCACGTTATGACCCTGTTACGAGAGTGATCAGAGATAATGATGGAGGGATTTTATTAAGTATAAACAGGGAAGAAATTCAACAATTTTTTGACCTGAGTGAACCTAGTCTATTCTTGATTCAGATAAATCTTGAGGAGATGAAGCAGGAGTATGCAAATTCAAAGTCACTTTTTCAGCTTGAAGTTGCTTCCTCCTCATCTAGCAAGCGCAGGTAGTTCAAGGATTTATATCAATCCAAGTGACTAAGAGCCTTTCAGGCTAAGTTGTTTTGCAAACCATTTCTTGGCTACCTTTTATTCATTGTGCCAAATTTTGGGTTTTAACCCTTACACAGTAATGCCAATTTCCTATATGTTTATGGGGGTGCAAATACAACACCCTAATTTCTTTGTGGTTTATGATTTTGCATCTTTTTTGGCAGAGAAGATACATGAAGGGCTATTAAAGTTGCATGTAGGGGATGTAGGCACTCCATTATTTTGGTATTCCTTTCTGATGTACATGTTCTTGTACAAAAATGTTGACTTCTTCTCATAGAAGATGGAGTTGAGGCAGGAGGTAAATGGAGAAAGACTACCAGTGCAGGCTTGGACTGCAAATTTATCATACAAAAGGGAGAGTGTCAGTTTTGTTCAATTTGACAATTGATTTGCTTCCAGACTCAGGGCTCGGTTGACATTAAATGTACCTAGGATCCTTGAGGATTTACATGAATTTCTTAGACTGAAGGGGAGGAAGCCATATTTAAAATTTTGTCACAATTGGGGTGACATTATCTTGTACCCAGTCAGCTCTGTTTTAAGGGTGTATGGCTTCCAAGGAACTCCACATATCCTCCCATTCAATGTTCCAGCAAGAGTGGGTTTTGCTGAGGTTATGTGGCAAATAGGTTGTATTCATAAAGACAACCTAACAGGGAAGGGAAAAGGGTCTGTTTTCCCTGATTATGTCGTTGTGTCTGATTTTGTGTTCTCAAAGGGAGGATGGGTCCACTTTGGGAGGGTTTTTGATGATTTTCATTTAAGGTGTGGTCCCAGGTGATAGCATGACCCTGAGGGCTTCTTTTCCCTTTTTAGACAATGGATAAAAGGTGGCAGGTTTGCACATGAGTTCAATTTTCATGAGGATCTAATCAAGAATGAAATTGATTTGAACAAGCAGGAATTGAACAAGGAAAAATGGATAGCATAAGAGAAGTTATTGGCCATTGTGCATAAAATGGATCCCAAATATGATCCATTAATGGAATTCACCCCATTCCACAAGAAAAATGATTTCTTGATGGACAAATTCAAGGAGATCATGGGTGTTTTGATGACAAAGAAGGTCAACTTAGAGTTGGACTTTGGCATACAAAAGCCAGATGTGAGGCCTGCTGAAACAAGGCCAACATATCAACCTACGGTGAATTGGCCTCTTCATAAGAGAAAGAGGAGTGACAATAGTGATGAGGAGGAGGAAGATAAGAAAGGAAAAAAAATCATGAAGGCATCAACACAACCAGGTCTAAATATCATAGCACCTGGAGGAATAAATATCATTGATTTGGACTCATCACCACAAGATAATCTTGCACTACCACCATCAGAGCCAAGCCCTAAGAGGCAAAGAGTTGAAGAGGTACAAGAGACTTTGATGGATGAAATTATTGTCATAGATCAGGAAATGCAGGTTGGTATTCCTTCCCCTCCCAGGTCAACTCAATTGGTTATGTCTGATATAGATGTGAAGGGACAATGTGTGCAAGATGTCAGGATGGAGGAATGTAAGGTATTTTTAGATGATGATGCATTTGTTAAAACTCCAGTTTTCTTACAACTGGTATGGAGAATGAGACTAGAAGAATATCAAGACAAATGAAAAAGTAGAAGAGAGTTGAAACCTGATAGGTCTAACCAGGAGAATGATGATGAAGTAAAGGCTGAATTGATGGAAGAATTCAAGAGCATCACTCTTGAGGAGGGGAGGAAAATAGTAACTTAGGCTGGTGTGCTAATTTTTCTTGAATGGGATATATCAGATGTAGTAGCATTTAATGCTATTTTAAAATCCAAGCATCCCATGCAAAATTCTAAGGAAGAGGTCAAGGTAGCACTGCAAGATTCTTCCTTTAGTGAGGAGTATGAGACCCTAACAATTTGGGTATTGGCACCTCAGGGCAGAAAGCCTAATGTTACTGAAATTAGCCCAAACCTAAGGGGAGGGTTAATAATAAAGAGAGCCTCTGAAACTTAAACTACAAAAGCTACAAACATAACTATGAATGTGGCCAAATTGGCGCAGAAGACTGCTAAGAGGGAAGAAGCTGAAAAGCAAAGCTTAATGGAGAAATACAATATTATAATTGGAGAATACATCAGGGTGCAGCAAAGGAATGTTGAGCTGCAAACTGAGGTGGATAGGTTAAAGTATAGGCAAGTTGGGGAGTCCTCAAGTACTCTTGGTATCATGACACTGCCTTCCACATCAGGATCAATACCTCCTACTTCTCCAATTGTTTCTACTTTGGGGTCCCCCATCCAAACTGCTTCTCTCAATCCTACATTAGAGCCAGTTGAAGAAGAGAATGAATACTCTGTGGATCCTACTAAGAAGCAGTTGCTAAATAAGATTACAGAGTTACAGGAAGCTTTAAAGGCAAGTGAGGAGGGAGCACTTATAAAGCAGAGTGAAGTTTTTGACACAGTTTTGAGGCACTTAAATGAAAAGGTTGATGGCAGATTGCCATCAATATATTCTTTGTATTCTTTATTTTTGGATGCAATAAAGAACATTACTAGGGATGAAGAAGTAGTTTTTCCCTTAGTTCAGAAGTGGATCCTTAGGGCCAATGATTTAGATATCATGTATAAAGCCTCTAGATTTGATACAGATAATAGGCCCCAATCATTAAGGCCTACTCAATTTTTTGTAAAGTCACTACAGGGTTTTCAAGTCTTACCAAATGATTTGTGTAGGAAATCAGAGAATTGGTTAAGAGTTTTGATGATTGGAGTGATACATCTTTACCTGATATAATTGATGCATAAGGAAATGTTAAATCACTGCAGCAATGGCAGGATAGAGCAGATGAGGTCATCAATGCACAAATCAAATTGATTTGTGATGCCTCAGACTATGACCCGTTGGTGAGTTCTATGGACAAGATTATTAGCACCAGCACATTTTTGGAGTCTTTTGAGAGAGAGGCAAATCAAGTAGCAGTGAAATACATGCCTTATAGTGCTAAGGTGAATGAGGTGGTTAATTTTGATTGGCCGATAGATGAAGAATATCAGAGATGGGTGCATAAATACTTAACCGAGGAAGAGTAAAACAGAGTTGACTACTGGCGGATAACAGCTTAGCCATTGCAGTTATAACATATTTCAGTTATGTTTTGATGGCAGTTTTGGCATAGGTTTCTTGAAGTTTGGTTGATGCATCAACCATTTTCAGCGGATGGGATAAACAAGAAGATTCTCTAGGGACTCAACTGTTGTAACATATTTTTGAAATGTCATGGGGCGGTCCAAGTGACCGATGACATGTGTATTTCTGGCCCGATGCTTGTTTGCTCCTTCATTCTCTATAAGAAGGATTTCAAGGCCAGAAATACGAGTTAGCAAGCTAGATAATTTTGGGTCAAGTCTAAGTAAAGTTGCAGAGCAAATTGTAAAAAGCTTGTTGGTTCAATGAAAATGCAAGTTAGGTTTTGTGTCATTCTATAGTAGGTTTTGAATTCATGGGAGTTTGATGTTTCATGACAATACTAGAATTTGAATGGGAATGATTCATTTTGAACTCATGTCTCTCCATTATATAAGCATATCAGAATCTTGAATAAAATAATCAAGGGTTGTTTCGTTCATCTCACTGTTGTGGTGTGTATGATTCTCATTTTAGCTTTAATTTAAGGAATTAATTAAAATGCTTGAATGGGGTCATAGGTGGATATGTTTCTATAAGGATTTGATAAGTAGTATTGGGTTAGAATACAAATTGATGGTATTGTAAGGCAATATTGTCAGAGATCTTATATGTTATGTGTTAAATTTGTCATGAACCTTTAAATGCTTATAAATTTGACTCCTCCAATGGCATATGGCACTAGTCTAAGTTTTTCTTATTTATGGGGTATAGTATTTGTTTGTCTTTGCTTAGAGCTTGCTACAATTTGCAAATCAATGACTATCTTAAGTTGTGAAGTGTTGTTATAGTTATCTCATGCTCCAAATAGTTGATATTATTGATGAACAACCAATTCATTTCGGTATTATAATGTTATGTTGAACTATTAAATGAGATTATTTTTTGTTGTTAATGTTGTTTATAATATTGGTGGAGAGGTTGTAAACACATTAAGGGATCACCCTCTGAGGTCTTATAGAGCCCAAAGTGTAGGAGGCTTTTTTAAAGTCCTCGTCAGTTGGTCCAGGTCCTTTGAGCTGCCCCTAATTGGAATTGGCAATTCCATAGGTAGATTAGAAGATAAACCTAGTTATAGTAAAAACAACTAACACTATCCCTTGGTCCTCTCTTTTTCTCGCTCTTGTATGTTCCCTTCTCTCTTTTTTCTCTTCTTAGTTTTGATTTGTTCCTGCTTATTGCTTTGGCTTAGTTCATTTTTGCTTCTAGTTCGTTATTTCGTTGTGTTTTGTTGAGTTTTTCTTTCATCTGTCTCTTCTCTTTGGGTATGTCCTTTTCTATTTATTGTTCCTTCTATACTTCTTTTTCTAATTCCTGTTTCTCATTATTTTATGACTATTCCTTACATTTTATAAATTATAGGTTTTTTCTAATTACATCGAAGGTGTATCCTATTTGAGATGAACAAGTTAAAATGGACCATCAACAGTTAATATTGACTACGTACAGTACAATACGATTGTAGTGATTTCATCCGTTCATCGCCACATTTTTTCCCCTCCATTTTTTTTGTTTGTTTTAATTCTTAATATTTTACTTGCGAACTCTGCCCTTTTTTCTCATCTGGTGACACCACAATATTTACTGAATGAAGGTTTCAACAAATGAAAACAAATATCTACTTCTATAAATTTAATTTTAAAATTTGTTTGTATTTTCAAGACTCTGACTGAATTATTTAATTTGAATGTATGAAATAATTGATATAGTTTGGTTTAATATATATATTTTAACTTTTTTTAAAATATGTTCATAATTTAAATATATAATTTTGTTAATTAAATAGGTGTTAAAAGGTGAAAAGTTAAATTATAAAAATGTCTATTTTTTTTGTTAATTAGAAAGAGATTAAAATTGAAAATTAAAATTATTTTTAATATTTATATATTGAATGGTTTTACTTGTTTTATATATATTAGTTATATATTTTTTAATTTAAAAATATATATATTTATAAATTAAAAATTCTCTTTTTTTGTTAATTAGAAAGATGTTAAAAGTGGAAATTTAAATTATTTTGAATATTTGCATTTTATAAAGCTCATATATTAAATAGTTTTTACTTATTTTATAATTTGAAAAAATATAAAAAAGTAAATTAGAAAAATAATTAAAATTGTTTTTAAAATTTTTTAGAATTTTTTTTTTTTTTTTAATCCATAAGAGACTTGAGTGCCACGTTGTGGCTAGTACTTGCCTTTATAGTATTTTGGATTCAATAAAAATAAATGTAAGTTTTGTTAATGGAATAAAAGATAGTTACGTGCATTTATATTAGTATTAATAATTATTAATCTTATTTTAATTATATAATGTAAAAATCAAGTATCTTATATAAAAACAATTATATATTAAAATTTCATATATTATAAAGATATTATAAATATCAAACAAAATCAAATGATAGTATAATATAATTAGAAGAAAAAATTTATAATTATATAAATATAAAATTTATCTAATAATTATGTTACATAAAAACATGTATAATATGAAATAAATTTATTATATTATATTAAATAATATTTATTGATTAGATAATTATAAGAAAGAATTGTGGGAGGTAGGGAGGGCGCACTCCAAGGTGGTGGAGGATGTTGGCATGAATGGCCACGTTGGAGCTGTAAGGGGAAATAGTGACAGGTGGAAAGCCACGGGTGGTACAAGAGAGTTGGCTTGTCCTATCAATCAACCGAATGCATGGGGAAGACAAATCATCTATCTTCCCAAGGTGGAGGAAATATTAAAATCCATTCATTCATTCACTTGCATTCAGACAGCTCACAAGTAGGAGAAGGAGGTTGGCGAGGCTGGCAGCGATGGGTAGAAGTACTCATTTAAGGCTTGCACAAAATGTCGTGGGCATTTGTTCTAGTTCAGTGTTGTGGTTGAAGTCTGGATATCATTTTGTCAAGCGCTTACTATTGGGAGCCGAATGGTTGGGTCCTTGAAATTTTTGATAGAGGTTTCGGTTGCGAGTGTAGCTCGGTTTGGGGTAGACACCCCCATTTCGCTCAAGTCTAACAATAGGCTAAGCAGCTTTCATTTCATAATGGATCAACGCCTTAAAATAATTTTGCTCGACTATGAGCCTCTGGTGTTAGTTGCAGTCAAAATGGTCTTGGGTCCTCGTTTTCTGGAGGAAACAGAGTATGAGCCCGATAATTTGTAGATATCTTCTCATTTTTTGTCTTCCCTACTGGATAATCTAGTCTCGAAGACTGAAGCAAGGACTTTAATGAAGAAATTGTTCATACCCGGGCTACTGGGTGGTATGGATGAGCTCCTTCGGGTGGTGGTGGAAGGGCAAGGATGTTCACGTGCATTGGAGGTGGTGAAGGTGAAGGATGAAGACATGGTGAAGATTTTTTCGTTTCTCTTGGACCTTCAGGGTACTGGGTTGATGAAGCACCAGGCCATAGTAGCGGTTGCGGTCATCTTCTTGAAGAAATGGTTCGGGCTAATGGCGACTGATAGCGATGAATGGAGGGAGGAGTTTGAAGACTTTGCGTTTCTCGATATTTTTTTTGTGAAGGGCAATGTATGGTATTAGTATTTTAGCTGCTAGTTTTTTCTCTGTTAATGCAAGCACGAATTGGTTAGATTGGTTTAAATGTAGACTGTTTAAAGTATTGAATGTCTGAAGCTATGGCCTATATTTTGGAGGATACATACAGACAATATATGGTTTTTTGGTTCTTGGTGGAATTGGTGAAATTAGCTTAATCGGTTGTACTTTGGATCTATAAGTATAAATACAATATAATCCTTATGTATCAAAACAAAATTATAAGAAAGAATTAAATAATTATTATTTAAACATAAAATTTATATAATACTTAATATGTATATACTTTATATTAATATATATATTATTAATGCATTACACATATTTTTCTAGAAAGTTAATCAAGGTGGAGAATTATATTTAAACAAATGCTTATATTATTATTTTACTTTCAGCTTCCTTCGCCCCTGGTTTTACTTGAAAACCTTGCTATGCTTTGTATAGCATGTCGCGTGAAAAGAGAGATGCAATGGATTGCTAACAATAATAGACGGTTAAATGTATCATAAATTTTTTTACGGGGAATAAAAAAATTTGGATTTCATTGCAGGAGGATTGTGAAATTTGGAAGGAAGGCGTCCTTTGCAATCACTGCTCATTTTTTTTAGGATAAATTTGTGGAGCTGGTGTCCCCATTTATATTTGATTTTGCTACTTATTTTTAAACAATCATTTTAAATTGTATTTTTTTAAATGTATATTTTTTTAATTTTTTTTTCCTCTATTAAAATAAGAACATAATTCAACAGTATATTCTTATATTTTATTATCAATCCTTGCCATTAATTTTTATGAACTGTATATTTTTATATTTAATTACCATTTGTTACTCTGTTAATTTTGACAAAGAATTATTGACAGGGAATTCAAATATGTTATTATTGACTAAGAATTAACAAATGAAGACATTTAGATCTGTTATAATTCTCTCAATTTGTATAGACAAGAAAGGAAACTAGAAGAATTTGCATTCAATTGTACACTAACTATCTATGTTGCATAGTTATAAATAAAGATAAAATATAGTTCAAACAGTTATAAAGTTCAAACAATTATAAATAAAGTTAAAAAAAAATCTATGTTGCAATTAAATTCTTTAAAAATGGGTAGATTCGGGGCAAGATCTATATTTCAAAGAACTGTAATAAAATGTATACTTTCAATAAGACTGAAAATTTAATTTTCTATATGAAAATATGTATCTTGTTGTTGCACTGTATCACTGTAGGAAAAATTTAGAGGGAAAATTCAAAGGGAGGAATTGGAGGTAAATAAAAAGGAGGGAAGGAAATTTGTAAAGCCACATGGCATTTTTCACAATAAGTAGTTGCTGCTTATTTTCAGCCCCCCCTATTTTTTGACAGCTTATTTTTATTTCCTAAACAGTATCTGCTCCTTTAAAATAGGAAAAGATTCCAAATTATCCTCTCCCAACAATAAAATTTATGCATGGGAACACTCCCACTGCTTAAATTTAAGCAGAAAATAGAGTTAAGCAGCCGCATGGGGACATGAGGTTAGTAGACAAGTCTTTCTTTTTCTTTTGTTTATGGTATTATTTTATTGTTTTCTCAATTTTTTGTAGTCCTTTCTCTTCTCTCTCTCTCCCTTTATTAAGAATTTTTCTGCAATCTCATTTCATTTTTCCTCTTTGTGATGATGGATCACTGTGTGTGATCTAAAACATCGACAAAAAAACTTACACAATTGAATCCAAAAGCTATATACTGTAACCTTATGGAACATGGACTGTGGAAAACTCATACCAATTATAGAATAATTATATTTAAAATTTTTATTTTAATTTGTATAATAAAATAAATCTAAAATCTAAATTAGAAGCTAGAGAGAGAGAGAGAGATTCAAAACTAAATTTTGATTAGATAGCTACATAGAAAAAGTGAGAGAGATAAAGAGAAATAGGAGACAAAGACATATATAGAGGTAGAGATATCCAGAGATAAAAGAGGGAGAGGGGGAGACAAATACGGATGTCAAAAGAGAGTAAGAGAGAGAGATGGAGGGGTAGAAAGAGAAAGAGAAAGAGATATTTATATCTCAGTCTTCCTCTCTATCTCTGTGTTTCTCATTATTTCTCAATTTATCTTCCTCTCTCTCCCCTATATCTATCTATCTTTGTCTACACTTCTCTCTCTATTTATGCATATCTATCTCTATCTCTATCTCTCTCTTTCACTCTTATACACAAAACACTCCCTATTCCCCTTCTCTATCTCTCTCCCTCTATCTCTTTCTCTCACTCTTGACCCCTCTATCCATATCTCTATATTACTCCATCTCTCCTCTCTATCTATTGAAATATCTCTTCCTCTCTCCCCATATCTCTCTCTCCATATCCATATCTTTCTCTACCTCTACCTCTATCTCCATATCTCGCTTCTTCCTTCCCTATCCCTCTCTATCTCTCTATATCACCCTTTGTCTATATTTATATCTCAGTCTTCCTCTCTATCTCTGTGTTTCTCATTATTTCTCAATTTATCTTCCTCTCTCTCCCCTATATCTCTCTATCTTTGTCTATGCTTCTCTCTCTATTTATGCATATCTATCTTTGTCTCTATCTCTCTCTTTCACTCATATACACAAACACTCCCTATTCCCCTTCTCTATCTCTCTCCCTCTCTCTCTTTCTCTCACTCTAGACCCCTTTATCCATATCTCTATATTACTCCCTCTCTCCTCTCTATCTATTGAGCCATCTCTTCCTCTCTCTCCATATCTCTCTCTCCATATCCATATCTTTCTCTACCTCTACCTATATCTCCCTATCTCGCTTTCTCCTTCCCTATCCCTCTCTATCTCTCTATACCACCCTCTATCTATATTTATATCTCAGTCTTCCTCTCTATCTCTGTGTTTCTCATTATTTATCAATTTATCTTCCTCTCTCTCTCTTATATCTCTCTATCTTTGTCTACTCTTCTCTCTCTATTTATGCCTATCTTTGTCTCTATCTCTCTCTTTCACACATATATACAAACACTCCCTATTCCCCTTCTCTGTCTCTCTCCCTCTCTCTCTTTCTCTCACTCTTGACCCCTCTATCCATATCTCTATATTACTCCATCTCTCCTCTCTCCCCATATCTCTCTCTCCATATCCATATCTTTCTCTACCTCTATCTCCCTATCTCGCTTTCTCCTTCCCCATCCCTCTCTATCTCTCTATATCACCCTCTATATATATGTATCCCTCTCCCTTTCCCTTTCTATATATTGAGCTATCTCTCTCCCTCTTCTTCTTCTCTTTCTCCCTCTCCCTCTCTTCCCCCTCTTCTCTATATCCCTCCTCTACCTATCTCTCTCCCTTTCTCTTCCTCCCTCTCTCTATCTCTCCCCATATCTCCCTCACTCACTCCCTCCCTACCCCCTATCTATCTATTTGTCTCCCTCTATCTCTAGACATGTCTCTCTCTCCTTCTCACTCTTCCTAGAACTCTATATCTATATCTCTTTTCCCCTTTATCTCTATCTCTCCATATTTCTTCTTTCATCTCTCTCTCTATCTCTATCTCATTATCTCTCCATCTCTCTACCATATATATCTACCTCACTCTACTTCTCTTTATATATCACTTCCCATATCTATATGTATCTCTCTCTCTCTCTCTCTCTCTCTCTCTCTCTCTCTCTCTCTCTCTCTCTCTCCATATTCCCCTCCTCCATCTCCATCTCCATCTCCATCTCATTACCCCTCTCTTGATCTCCCCCCTCTTTCTCTCCCTCTTCCTCTCTTCCTATTGCAAAATTAATATGATTCGAGTAATGGAGCTTGATTATCTTCCTAATTCAGAGGTTTTGTAAGTGGATGCATAGTCGGTTTGAATTTATCATTTCTCCATTGAGACATTTTTTGCACACCATTTTTGAGACATTTCGACATACCCATTGCACACCAATGTGCAATTGCTAGTTATTTGTTACTTTTAAATTTTTTGTTTGCTTTTTATCTCTTTTCAATTTTCTTATTAATTTATTTTAAATTTATGCATTTTTTACATATTCTTATTTGTAATTTTATATTTTTCGTACAATTTATTTTCTGATAAATTATTTATAATTTATAATTTATATGTAAACATATAATTTATAAATTTAATGTTTACTTATAGATTATAATTTATATACTTATAATCTCTTTATAATTTATTCTCTTTTAAATTTGTTATAATTTAAAACATATTTCTTGTTTGGTTATTTTCTCTTTATATATTATATATTTTAATTTATTTTCTTCTAATTTATTTTGTTTATTATTAAAATTATATATTTATTTTCTTGTTGTTTATAATAATTTTTGTTTATTTTTAAATTTTATTCCTATTAATTTTTTGTTTGTTTATGCCTAATTTATTGTTGTGTTTTTTATAAAATATTTTTCTTTTAAAAATGGATTTCTAATATTTTATTTTTTGGTTCATTTAATTTTTACTATAGAGGGGGTTTTAAAACAACTTATGCCCATCAATTCATCTAAGTCGGGCCAATTTTGATTTAATGTTTTCATTCTTTCGCCTAACTTTATTTTTCCCTATTCTAAGTTGGCCACGTGCCCCCATGTTTAAAAACAACTTAAGCCATTGTTTGTCGTTGGCCTAGGTGATGTCCCCTTATGCCTTTAATAAATGTTTTATATTGTGCAAGGAATAACTTTTAATGACCGTTGATCAACCATCGTTTGATCATAGTCATTCCCCGCCATCCCGTGATGACCCCACCACAGAGACTCAATCGATTGTGATATCACGGGCAAGCGGCACATGTCTCATCTGGTAGTGTCGAAGGGATGATGAAAGTGCTTTAATATATCTGTCGGGTTTTAATATGTTATATAGAAGGTTACTAAAGTGGTTACAAGATGCATGTGCTTCAAATCAAGGATGATGTTATAATCTAGATGGAAAATGTGTTTGATGGTTAGTGACAAGGTTAGTGACTATGTTGAGTGAACAGGATTTCTGATGGTTGAAATCTAAGGTTTCCCGCCATCGCGTGATCAAAATTTGCGAGATCTTTATTGATTGTGATATCATGAGTGAGTGCCATGTGGATTTCTTTGGCGATGCATAATGTGGTGGGCCCTTGTTGCCGTGATGGAGATCGTGTCAGCTTGTTTTGGCAACCGTTCGATGATCTGATAGAAGTGAAAAATTGACAATTGATATAATAGGCTTGGCTTGCTTTATATTCACTACTCTAAATGGTGCCATAATTTTAATTTTAATTTAAATACTCTAAAACCTAACAAAACCAGGTTGTATCTCATCAAATTGGAGAAGTGAAAGGTCAATACCAGCGTTGAGGAAGAGTTTGGAGGAGTGAAAACAAGGTCAATACCATTGCCGAGGAAGAGTTTGGAGTTAAAACAAGGTCAATACCAACGCCGACGAAGAGTTTGGAGGAGTGAAAACAAGGTCAAAACCAGCGTCGAGGAAGAGTATGGAGGAGTGAAAACAAGGTCAATACTAGTGTCGAGGAAGAGTATGGAGGAGTGAAAACAAGGTCAATTCCAGTGTTGAGGACGAGTTTGGAGTTAAAACAAGGTCAATACCAATGCCAACGAAGAGTTTGGAGGAGTGAAAACAAGGTCAGTACCAGCGTCGAGGAAGAGTATGGAGGAGTGAAAACAAGGTCAATACCAACACCGAGGAAGAGTATGGAGGAGCGAAGACAAGGTCAATACTAGCATCGAGGACGAGGTTGAGGGCACTCAAGGAAAATCGACGACCAAGGGACAATGAGTACTGTAAGTATGACACCCCCATTCTCTTTAACTTGCAATTTTCATGCCTAGTTTCCAAAGATATTCTCGTACATTGGCACCCCCATTCTCATAAAATGGTATAAGATAAGACAGAAAAAATAAAATAGCTTAGTCTTTCACATTTTTATTGACCAACCTCAAGTCTTGGAAGAACTCCCATAATCTACCCACATCTTGGTTGTTGGTGGGAACATTTTATTCTTTGTTGTACGACCTACCTCAAATCTTATGTCCACAAAGTTGCTAAAAACATAAAACAATAAGAAAAAATTCAAAGGTACAACTAAAAAAGGGTTATTTATTTTGGCCTCATCCACCTCTTATATTTCAACATAGCATGGAATTATGCTTACATAACATAAACTCAAACAAATGGAAGTTTATAGGGGAAAAGGAGCCCAAGTATATGCTAGGCTAAGCTAGATCTAATGAATGTAAATAGAGGCATAGAGTTCTTCTTTAATACCTCCACCACAAACATATGCAAGGAAAGGTCTCCTCCCTTCTTGGTAGTGATAACCTCCTCCACACAACCCTTAAAAATTATGAATAGAGGAATATAATCTTTGAAGAACTCAAAGTTGATTCTCTCCTACCTGATGCAATTATTCATTTTATCCTTACAAACATTTATAGTGATTACTAAAGGCACATAGACCAATTCTTCATAATAGAAGAATGTGATCATACTTTTCCAATGATGGCATTATGAGAAAACTTTAGGTTAAATAAATAATTCCTAGCTAATTTATTTAAATCATGTCCAACCGTATAAGAGAAGACCGCTTGTATGTGTACTTGGATACCATGGAGAAAGGCTCTTCGGGCTCTTTCATCAATCAAGGTATTTTTAAATTTTAACACCTAAAAGTGAGAATGAAGAATCTTTCTTAGGATGGTGGCCAATTATGCTTCTCAACACCTAGATTACAAAATCCTTGTCAATATCATTGCCATAAAAATTAAACCTATTGCTTGAGATATAGTCATACAGGTAAAAAAATTGGCTTTCTTGATAGTAGATACATTCTAGACAATTCAATCCTCGCATCAAAGATTGTTGAATGGGCCCAACAAACTACTCATGATGCCTTTACAATTAAGTTAAAATTTTGACAAGGCATATGATTACATCAAATGTTCTTTCTTTTATAAAAGGCTCAAATGGATTTATTTTTAACCCTAAATTATTATCACACATTCAAAATTATAAAATACCAGCTGAATGAAGAACCTTCATTTGAAGGTGATGTCATCATGACCTTTGAATGAAGAACCTTCATTCAAAAATGATGCCATGCCAAGACTTTCAAATGAAGGTATTTTTTATTTTAAATATTTCATGTCCAAAATGCTTTATAAAAGGAACCTTTGCATGAAGGGCCTTCAAATGAAGACCTTAATTCAAAGGTCCTTCATTAGAAGATCCTTCATATGAAGGTTCCTTAATGCCATCCCATTATAGCTTAGAGTTGTTAGAGATATTTTTGTTTTTAAGTAGAGATTGGACCATCAAATAGTGTCACCATGACTATGCCAAGATATCCATCAAAATGATAAACCTTGACTTAACAACCACAAATTCACAAGAAAATTGCCCCTGTTAGTCCTAGGGCATCAATTCAATGCCAAGTTTCTTGCTTTAACAAACCCCTAAATTCAATGAACCTCTATCATACCATGATTCACACCAATCCACCGAGTTACAGTTCCAAGATAGTGGGTGGATTGGTGGATGTCATTTCTATTTAGCCCTCAAACCCTTACATAGGCACAATAGGGCAATCCCTGTATTTGATTATTTTCTCCCACAAAACAATGATTGAGCACTTCAAAAAAAATGCAAATGAGAGGGAACACATATATTTATCTACACCAATTAGCTCAGAGCATTTCGAGCTTGTACGGATCTATACAACACAAAAGAACTTCAAAAAAATAGTAAAAACATAGAAAATTGCTTCAAGAACGTGGTATTTGATATGAAATTTTGGTATCAACTCCTCCAACAATTGCAATGGGATGGGAATACAATATGATATAAGTGGGATAAGAAATGTATCGTTTGAATCATCAAACCAATATGCAAAGATGAAAGAAAGTGCTAACCCCTTAAACTGAAAAAATTTCTTTTAACTTTAAGTTTGTTGGGTAGCCAATTCTTTTAAGTTATCAAATCCTACCATCATACATAATCAAAATTTTGTTGTTTCAAATGAATATGAGCACTAACTTTCACTATTTTAAGATGTTGAAACCTTGTCGTAGAGAATTAGAACATTGATTCAACCACTCATCCTACCTTAAAACATACCAAAAGTCTCCTAGAAATTAGACATAGGAAGATTTAATATGACTTAAACAATTTTTATTTCCAAAGCATAAACTTATGATGACTTTACCAGGCCTAGTACACAATCCCTCCCCATTAACCACTTACACATATGGAAATTAAATGTAAATTTTCTGCTATTTTTAGTCATGTAGGTGTCCAATACACCACTTGGTGGTGTTTCCCTTCAAGTTTATTTACTTGAAAGAGGAGTAAAAGTCCTTTAATTACAATTAGAGAATACATTTGAGGCCTTGGTTGTGTAACTGGTGGACCATAGTCACATTTAACACTTGTTAAAAATTTTGGGAGTTAAAATGTTAAGTATATTTGATTTGTGATGGACACATTTGGATGGTAGTAACAATAACTTGCAATCTATCAAGACTTGATTACCTTATAACCTGTCAAATTCTAGTGATGAAATGATAGATTAATCATAATGTCACCTTGGGATCACATGACCATGAAAGAACTTCATCCAACATCCTTATGAGTGCAAGTGCCACCAAATAGGTATTTGTCAGATTTGTCTTCCTCGAGCGAAGGAAAATTCAGGAAGAGAAGAGGAAAGTGAAACATGTAGTAGGTCTAAAAGAGGGAGATCAACTAGAGATCAAAATATTAGAAGAAAATTTCCTAAATGCATGGATTTTTTTCTTGCTGAAGGGAGTCATGTTCTTATGATGATGAGAGAATAGGAAACATCAAGGTGCCCTTGAGGTACAAACATCTACAGAAACAATGGGTACCCAAGGAACTTCCTCCAATAAACACTGATCTTTGTGTCAACGAGAGGATATATCGCATATCACCATCGTCATTACATGGTTTGGGCCTATTTTGCAGGAAATGATGTTTTTTTTATAAACATCTAAGTGATGTTACATTGGATCTCTTCGGGCCCACCATACATACATAGTGGAATGCCCAAAATCAAGATTTAAAAGATGAGCTCATTAACCGTTTAGTTGTGTTGTTCGGTGATAAAACATTCAACCGAACCAAAGTCCTTAAGAAAGTTGGTACCTATCTAAAGTATGTGAGGGACCAATATAGGTCACATTTAGAGAAGAATAGAAAGTACGAGCATCCCCCCATGATTCTGAAGAGGGAGTGGAAGGACTTGGTGTCGGATGGAAAGGACAAGGCTGAAAAGAAAAAAGGAAAGACACCACCGGGCCAAAGAAGGTATGCGATACTATCAACAATGTAATTATATATTGATTACTTTTTCTTTTTACATAATCTATCGTATTTCAAATTTTTCATAGGCTGCCCGACACATTGAAGGCAACAAAGGCAAGACTAGAAAAACACGGGCAGCACCAACTTGGCTCTGGTGGTTATATGAAATTAGCCGCACGATTTGTAAGTATCAATAAATGAAATATTGCATCTAAATAATAAATTGCAAACAATTTTGGTTTTATCACACCATAGAAGCAAAATTCATGTTCTTATGCAAAATGCAGGGCTCTAATTTCAACAGAGCACCCACAGAAGAGGACCTAAAGATTGCCTTGCAGCAAGGCTATGGATCCCTAGTTGAACAGCTAAGAGTCTCGACTAGGCAAACACAATCTTCCTCTGCATCCAACATGCAAGTAAATAAACTCAATAAAGTTTATTTAAAATTGAATACTTGTGCAATCTATTCAATATTAATTTCCACCATAATAGTGTGCCTATTTGTTTTAATCAGATAAGCAATGATAATACTGCACATGACATTGGAATGCAACTTGGTGAGGGTGGAGCACAACCTGTAGATGAAGGCCATGGTGTGCATCACGGTACTGGATGTATTCATGTGCTATACAAAACACAGTATGGATTAATAAAATTAAACATCTTTAATTGCATTTGGTGTATTAATCAATGTAACCTTTCATTTTTCAACTTTAGAGCATGTAGAGTGTGATCAACATGTTGAGCATGATCGGGCTAGACAAGATCAAGAACATGATGTGGCTCCATCAGGTAAACCGGACCACTCTAATGTTCTTTTAAACATATTTAATTACAATTGGTGTACTAATTAATGTAACCTTTCGTGTTTCAACTCCAGATCAGGATTTAGAGGTTGTTCAACATGTTGAGCATGAGGCTATAAGACAATATCAGGAACATGATGTGGCCCCATCAGGTAAAGAGCACCACTCTAATGTTCTTTTAATTAATGAAATACTTGTAACAAAAATAATAAAATATATCAATTTAACATTTCTTTGCTATTGCAGCAAACCCCCCCTTGCAACGGCATCCACGTTGTGAGTACACGACTAGGCATACATTAAGATCACAAGCAGAGCTTAGAACAACTGAAGGGGGGACAGATGATTTTGAAAACGATACTCCACTTCAGCTTTTTTTAGCTGCAACAAAGAAACAAAAAAAAAGTGATTGCAATCATATTATTACAACCATATTTTTGATAATATGTAAAAACTGAAAAAATGAATGTTATATGTTAATGAATGAATCTGAATATGTTAATGAATAAATTTTATATGTTAATGAATGAATGCTATATGTTATTAATGGATGAATGAATGAATGCTATATGTTATTAATGGATGAATGAATGAATGTCAATATGTTAATGAATGAATGTTATATGTTTTTAATGCAGGATGAATGAATGAATGTTATATGTTATTAATGGATGAATGAATGATTAATGTTATATGATCGGGTATGGGGAATTGAGAGTGATGTGAGGGGGGGGAGGGGCCAAATGAGCTTCCACCTTCACGTGGTTGGCCCTGTTAAGTAGAGAATATTAAAATATTCTCAAAACAAAGAGAATCTCAATAAGGTAATGCACTTTTCAATATAAGAAATGCATCGTTTGAAGCATCAAACCAATATGCAAAGATGAAATAAAGTGCTAACTTTTTCACTATGAAAATTGTGTTGTGTGTGGATTTGGTTTCAAAGCTCTGTTTTTTTTTTAATTTTAGTGGTCTCTAAAATTTGACTTTTGTGCATAATAGGTTAGTGGAAAATTTCACAGCTCTAAATGGTTTAGAGGCTCGATTGAGATATATACACGGATATTTGGATCTTTTTATTGATGGGAGGTTTCCACTTAACCATGAAATTTTGTACCATCTGCAGGTATGCAAAAATTTCTCTACTTACATTCATTCAACTTAGTGTCATATAATATCTGACAAAAATCTCCTTTTCATTATACTTAGATGGATTTTCATACCCTGTTCCAAAGCACATGTTTTAGAACAGGAAAGAAGGATGCTGGCAAGGGTTAAGGAATTTGGATTTACACCTGCCAATTGCATAGTTTACTTCATTCATCCAACATATTGCCAATGCGTTTCACAATTGTTGGAATCATATCCTATAATTACAGAACTAGTAAAATTAAAATATGTAAGTTTCAAATATGGCATTACATATCTTTCTATGAATTTTTGAAATAAAATATCAAAATGGAGAAGTATTAACAAAATAATCTGCATAATTTCTAAGAGATCAAGGAATTTTTTTGCAGAGTTATCTTGAATATATTTAAGACAAATGTAACTTATAGAGATTGAATCAGAATATTGGTAGTCTAAAATCACTAGTCAACACATCTTAGTAGTATCTCAATTCAAGAGAAACGGGTCCACTATCCATTAGCCAGTAAAACAAATAAAATCAATTCATAAGATTATTCTATTCTAATAGGGTTGACTGGTTGCTTGTTTCTTTTTTATTGTCGAGAAGTCGTCAATATACACTTGGTTTTCCCGCATTCTCTTGCCTCGTGGCCAAAGAGTTTCTACAGAAGGCATCAAAACAACCTTCAATATTGGCAATGGCAATGAGTACAAGGTCAATATAGCTTAATGCTAATTGGGTATGATTTTATTTGTTCAAGACCAATTTAGATTCATTTTTTGCTCACACTACGTTTATTTACATTTATGTTTTGCTAATATCCATTTTCATTTGCATTCATATTCTTCTATACATATTGTGTTTACAATAATGTTTTCCTTAGATCAATTCATAAGATTATTTTGTTCTAATAGGGTTGACTGGTTGCTTGTTTCTTTTTGATTGTCAGGAATTCGTCAATATACACTTGGTTTTCCTGCCTTCTCTTGCCTCATGGCCAGAGACTTTCTACAGAAGGCATCAAAGTAACCTTCAAGATTGGAAATGGCAATGAGTACAAGGTCAGTATAGCTTAATGTGAATTGGGTATGATTTTATTTGTTCAAGACCAATTTAGATTCATTTTCTAGTCACACTACTTTTATTTACATTTATGTTTTGCTAATATCCATTTTCCTTTACATTCATATTCTTCTATACATATTGTGTTTACAATAATGTTTTCCTTAGATCAATTCATAAGATTATTCTGTTCTAATAGGGTTGACTGGTTGCTTTTTTCTTTTTGATTGTCAAGAATTCATCAATATACACTTGGTTTTCCTGCCTTCTCTTGCCTCATGAGAAAAGAGTTTCTACATAAGGCATCAAAGTAACCTTCAAGATTGGCAATGGCAATGAGTACAAGGTCAGTATAACATAATGCTAATTGGGTATGATTTTATTTGTTCAAGACCAATTTAGATTCATTTTCTGCTCACACTACTTTTATTTACATTTATGTTTTGCTAATATCTATTTTCCTTTACATTCCTATTCTTCTATGCATATTGTGTTTACATTAATGTTTTCCTTAGATCAATTCATAAGATTATTTTGTTCTAATAGGGTTGGTTGGTTGCTTGTTTCTTTTTTATTTTCAGGAAGTCATCAATATACACTTGGTTTTCCCGCCTTCTCTTGCCTCGTGGCCAAAGAGTTTATGCAGAAGGCATCAAAGTAACATTCAAGATTGGAAATGGAGATGAGTACAAGGTCAATATAACTTAATGCTAATTGGGTATGATTTTATTTGTTCAAGACCAATTTAATTCATTTTCTACTCACACTACTTTTATTTACATAAATTTATGTTTTGCTAATATCCATTTTCCTTTGCATTCATATTCTTCTATACATATTGTGTTTATAATAATGTTTTCCTTAGATCAATTCATAAGATTATTCTATTCTAATAGGGTTGACTGGTTGCTTGTTTCTTTTTTATTGTCAAGAAGTCATCAATATACACTTGGTTTTCTCGTCTTCTCTTGCCTCGTGGCCAAAGAGTTTCTGCAAAAGGCATCAAAGTAACCTTCAATATTGGCAATGGAAATGAGTACAAGGTTAGTATAACTTAATGCTAACTGGGTATGATTTTATTTGTTCAAGACCAATTTAGATTCATTTTATGTTCACACTACTTTTATTTACATTTATGTTTTGCTAATATCCATTTTCCTTTACATTCATATTCTTCTATACATATTGTGTTTACAATAATGTTTTTCTTAGATCAATTCATAAGATTATTCTATTATAACAGGGTTGATTGGTTGCTTGTTTCTTTTTTATTGTCAGGAAGTCGTCAATATACACTTGGTTTTCCTGCCTTCTCTTGCCTCGTGGCCAGAGAGTTTCTGCAGAAGGCATCAAAGTAACCTTCAAGATTGACAATGGAAATGAGTACAAGGTCAGTATAACTTAATGCTAATTGGGTATGATTTTATTTTTTCAAGACCAATTTAGATTCGTTTTCTTCTCACACTACTTTTATTTACATTTATTTTTTGCTAATATCCATTTTCCTTTACATTCATATTCTTCTATACATATTGTGTTTACAATATTGTTTTCCTTAGATTAATTCATAAGATTATTCTATTCTAATAGGGTTGACTAGTTTCTTTTTCTCACCAAATTGCTCATTTTCCACAAAATTAGATTCTAGTGTGTAGTTTAATATTCACTAGTTTGATTTTTTCTTTTTTAGCAAAATTAGAATCCAATTCGTAGGTTGTGCTTGTTGTCCATGACAATCCCCTTGATCTCATGACTCATCATAGGTTTATATTTTTCTCCAATTGTTGATCAACACCAAATGTGGCCATTATAATATCATCCATAGACTCCATATTCTACAATTATTCATTTCTCATTTCTCATACATAGTAACCAAATAATGCAGACCCAGAGCTTGGACTGCAGATGTATGCAAAAAATGATAAATCCCCACCTCTATAAGCCTAATTAAACACAACAACTGACATGTTGTTTGATATTTTAAAGAGTCATATGACTGTCCTTTTTCTACCTTGTAAACACTTACTCAATGAATACAATAATTTATTGAAATGCAAAGTTGAATGGCCTCTTAACTCTTGACACTAATTTTATTGCATTTGTCAGAACAAGGTTAATCATATTGTGATCTAAATTTTCATAATGAAGTCTTCCAATATGTCCTTTATATCTGAGCATTGATGATAATTTATCTTGAATTTTACTACCCCTTTTAAATGCTCATGGTCTTGGCACATCAACTTTCTCTCTTTGATTGACTTGTCCTTATGTCCTGCCATTATCCCTATGGATGCACTTTGGAGCCTCCTACTACTTTTAAATATCACCCAGAGTCACCCCGATAAGTATTTCGATCCATTTGTATCTTCATTGACAAGAGATCATGTATCGCTAAGATATTATGCAGTTTCCCCGACGTGGTGAGTCTCCCCGATGATTATTCTTTCGATCTCAAGTATATCGCCAAGATTCTTGCCGATGTAATCTTATTGGCATCACATAGCGAGTCGGGTAGACATTCAAAACTTACTCCGATGGTATATGTCTTGTCGATATGCTTCCCTCGTGCTTCATTGATGAGACAAGATGAGTATCTCACCGCTGAAACTTAATCGCTGAGACCATAGGCTAGTCCTCCCGATACATATTCTCAGGCAATTCTGATCGTTGTAACATTCTTGATCTTTCACCAATATGCCTACATTTTAACCAAAAAAAAAAAAATTTAAATTGCATTGTTCCATCGAATTTTCGACGAACCTCCAAAAGTGTCCGACGAATTTGCAATACATCTGACGAACTTTCGTCATAATGACTTGCCTATTTCATCGTGAGTTTGACTAAATTTTGTTGTTATTTCGATCTGAAGTATGTCAGCAAGACTCTTGCCGATGTAATCTTATCAGCATGACATAGCGGGTCGGGTAGACATTCAGAACTTACTCCGATGGTATATATCTCGTCGATATGCTTCCCTCGTGCTTCATCGATGAGACAAGATGAGTATCTTGCCGATGAAACTTCATCACTGAGACCACAGGCCAGTCCTCCCGATATATCTTCTTAGGCAATTTTGATCGTTGTAATAGTCTTAATCTTTCACCGATATGCCTACATTTGAATGAATAGTTTTTTTTTTTTTTAAATTGCATTGTTCCGTCAAATTTTCGACAAACCTCCAAAAGTTTCTAACGAATTTGCAATACATTTGAAAAACTTTTTTCATAATGACTTGCCTATTTCGTCACAATTTCGATGAACTGTTGTCGTTATTTCGATCTAAAGTATGTCGCCAAAACTCTTGCCGATGTAATCTTAACGGCGTGACATAGCAAGTCGGGTAGACATTTAGAACTTACTCTGATGGTATATATCTTCATTGCTGAGACCACGGGCCAGTCCTCCTAATATATCTTCTCAGACAATTTTGATCGCAGTAACAGTCTTGATCTCTCACCGATATTTGCAATACGTCGAAACTTTCGTTGTAATGGCGACAAACGTCTATTGTTAATCTGACGCTTTAGCAAAGGTATGCCGCTTGTGTTCTGGCTACTATTCATCGCTAAATCAACGAAATGGCCATCGTGGTTCCAATGAACTTTTGTCGTTGATCCGAAGCTTTGGCAAAGGTATGTCACTTGTGTTTTGGCTATTGTTCGTCACTCGATCGACGAAGTTTTCGTCATTGTTCTGATGAACGGGCGTCATGAGTTCGACATTTTAAATGTCGTCTGAATATCGACAAAAATTGAGCGACAATAATGATTTTTGCAATTCGTCGGTATACCGACAAAATATCATTGAAATTCCAATAAACAGTCGTTGAAAATTGGAGTCAAATTCAGTAGTGACCATATTCATACTTTATTTGTAGAAAGACAACAAATACACAACTCAATTGTACTTTATCCAAGGAGAAATCTCAAAGAATAATGAAACTTATCCATATCTTACATTAATGTACCTTTTATGCACATATAAAATCGTACTCTCTAACATACTAACTTTTTGATAATTTTCTATCAACGTAACCCTTGCACCTCCTTCCAATGCAAGTGTTGGTTATTATGATGATGTTGGATTATTGATTTATGGTATAGATACAGAACTCATTGATAGCATATTGTAGTGTTCTATTTGAAATGATACTTGTATTTATAATATGATAATTTTGGAGTATTGGTTTATTATAGAGATAAAATTATTATTTGATTATTTATTTATGGGAGTAATAAATTGGTATGTCAAATTAATTTTTAATATTTAACTTTTTAGATAGATTAAGAATGAGGCAAATTATATATAAATAGAAAACATTTAAAGGAATAATTATTTGAAATACGTTTAAGAGATTATTTATTTATTTAAATTGTTTTGATTTCAATTTGTTCACTTTTTTAAAATATATATATATTAGAAATTAGAATAATTAACATTAAAAATAAAATATTAATTAAATTAATTCTTTGATTTGGGATGCCCTTCGGATTTTGCTTAATTTTTAGTGGCATCTTGGGAGTTGGGCCCTTCCCTTATAATTTGGCAGATTTGGCTGGAGAGAAATCGACGTATTTTTCAGGAGTGTCAAATAGAGTTCCTTCAGATCTGACATAAGATAAAGGGTATGCTCAAAGAAACAATTGAGGCTAAGTTTGATTTAGGGGAGTCCTTGTCCTTAGAAAATGCATGTACCTCCATCCTCCTTGAGCTCTCTTTGCCCAGTGCCTCTCTTGCTCGTTTGAGGTCCAAACGGATGCCTTCAAAGAAGGTGAATCGGTCAAGGAAGTTGAGTCCCCCTCCAATGGGAGTCCTCAAAATTAACACTAGTGAATCTTCTCATGGTAATCTAGGTGTTTTTGGGATTGGTGGTGTGGGACATGATAGCAAGGGACCTTTGCAAATTTTATTCTCTATTTGTATTTGAATTTAAAGGATATTTTATTATTTAATATTTGATTCGTTGTATAGTCCTGATTAGCAATAGTGAAGAATTTAAATATGAGAAATATTATCAATTAATTGTATTATAATAGTTAGAGTTTATTTTTAAGTTTTTCAAAAGAGATAATTAAAATTATTGATGGCTAGCTATTACTTAAAGAGGCATTTAAAGCTTTATTTAATACAAAAATAATATAGATTTGCTACCCATATTGAAGAATTCAAGTTTGAAGCAAGGATATAAGTTTCAATTATTCTCCTAGTCTTGAAAGGATAAGCGATAAGGTCTTGTACCTATAACTTTTAGATTTGAATGCATGAGTGTAGTAATCATTAAGAATTGAATAGCGATAATATGTTTTAAGGAACAATTAAATATTGAAGCAAAGAACATGGGTTTCAAGGGTTCTTCAAATTTCAATTTATTTACTTTTTGAATCCCAAGAGATAGGTTATTATACCCACATGAATTTAGAAATCATTATGATTTAAATAGTGTTAATATGTTTGAAAGATTTAAATTCGCTAGATTTAAAATCTATAATTGAAGGGGAATTTGAGAAATTAATATAAATAGTAAGACTTACAAATTTGGATTTTACAATTCAAAAATAGTGGGAACCATTAGTCCATTGACTTAAGTTATACATATAACCCTATGTTGATTAAGCTTTGGGATCATGCAAAATCAAAATCATATATAGTGGAATTGAAGCTAGATTATGTTATTTCATCTGGTTGATAAAGGGGAACATGTTTAGACTTGTCGAGGAAGGATTCAGGGTATTGAACAATGTCAAAATAATATTATTGTATTTGTAATTAATCAATTTGAAACAAATTTAATTTGCATATTAAAACCTAGTTTGAGTTTTGAATCAATTAGAGGTCTAAGGGAGTGTTGTTAAACAATTAAAGGGTGTTGAATATTCTTTAGTACTATTATAAAATTCTAGTAAACTTGAATTTTATAAATTTATTGAAAATTAGACTTTGTACCATTGATAAAAACTATATTTAATTATTTTAGTTCATTACTACTTGATCTTATGAAAATTCTTGGCTAATAAGAACTTTAGAAAAATCTTGACAAATGGCTAGTTAATCTCTTTAATTTTCCCTTATAAGAGGTCAAGTTTGTGAGTATGGGTTGAATTAATAGCTACAAGTTGAATCCAAGACCACAATATTAACCCTACCAATAAGTCCACAAATTGCACACTGTGACCTAAAATAGTCAATTTTGAGGCCCTAAATGTCTATTTTTCCAATCTTCTATTTTATTCTAAAATCTTATGTCATAAAATAAAAAAATTTCACTTGTGCAATTAAAAAATGTAAATACATAGGGTTAAGAAAAAAATGGTGTTGTCTTTAAATATTAGAACTTAATTTTGACATGTTTTTTTATACATGAGAGCTCTACTGATATTATTGAAAATAAAGTTTACAAACATCTGCTAATACAGGAAAACACCAAAAAACCAAGTTTTGTCATTCAACCTTAAACTGCTACTACCACCCAGCAAAACACCCATCCAAAATCCTCTAAGGGCAAACCAGATAGAATCATCAGCCAATAGACCCCTTGCAAACTCGACCATTGCAACCCACCAATACTTATAACCACCGCCCATTCACCACTACCTATCATACAAAAATATAATAGGAAATCCCATAAGTTACAAAATTTATATAAACCAGACTGCTAATATTAACCGCACTACCCATGCCTAAGCTTTACCAAGACAAAGACATGTCATATTAATGAAACCCTAAACACTGCCCATACTCACAAGAAACCATTAGCCTTGGCAAAGGCCTCAAAGTCCACAATCTAATCAATGTCCTGCATAGCCATGAGCCTAAAAAAAAAATTCATATACTCCACTACCACAGCAATGATCATTTGATGCCTCATGAGAGTTGGTCCCTTTATATCCAACAGAAAAGGAAAAAACTTCACTGCCTCATCTATATTCCTCAGAAGCTCCAAGTCACCAAGACAGGGAATACCAGTGCCCACAATAGCCACCTTCAACACCTCATCCACACCCATCAGTGGGTACTTTTTGAAGACCTTTTTCCAGCAGCACCTTAGCCTCCACCTTCGACACATGGTTGTCTAAAAGAGACGCCAAGAAATGGGATGTTACATACTTATTGTCCCTTCCATACTAGCTTATGTTTAAATGCCTAGAGCCCAACACCATTTTCACTACCACCACCAATAAATGGTCAATATTGAGCATAATCCTCTTCAGACGCTAGTTTTTTACCTCCCTAAATGTCATTTGGTGAGTTTTGGCACGTAGAGAAATCGGTGTGTCCACCCCAAACCACACCAAACCCTTTGTCAAGACTTCAATTATGAAACACGAGTGCCCAACCATTGTTGAGCTCTTCCACACACCTAACAATGCAGACACTACATGAAATACATACCAAACAACCAAAGCCAAACTCAAAGCAATGGCCACCACAGCCACCTCAGATACATTTAAACCCAGAGAAGTCACTAGACTTCCATCATTAATCAATACTTGTAACTGGTAATGGCATTAATTCCTTGATATTATGCATGAGAGAGGGCATCCTCGTCCTCGAATTCCATACAATTTTCCCTCTAATCTATCACATCAGTGTATGAATGGGTACTCATAATCCACCACTCAATCAACAAAACACACCTTGTTTTAAGTGCACATTATGGGATCCAACTTGTCAATCTTCACATGAAATCCATGCCACCATGTTCATCTAGGGTGGACAACTATAAGTGTCACCCCTTGGAATGAGCTCTCGATTGCAAAGAACCAACACTAACCCACCACTCCTCATCTGCTTTGCCTGCCACATGCCCTCTGCCACTCATGGAGGGTTGCTCCCTACCACCCACGGGCACTAACCACCATTTAAACAACCTCTCTAAGAAATTGGCCATCCACCCCCAAATTTGAAAGGTGATTGGGCTTAGTGTTACCTTCCCTTGGCATATGATTAATCATGACTTGATCAAAAGAATCAACTAAACCCAGAGCAACTTCCAAATACACTCCTAAATTCCAATTCTACATATTTTTGGATCTAAGTGCATTTATCACCAACAAAGAATCTTCTTCAATAACAACATTCTCCATATTCCTATCCTTACAAAGATTCAAGCCCAAAATCAAGGCTTGAAACTCAGTAGCATTATTCATGCCCACTGCTAAGGGAGTAACCAACCTTGCCAAAACTGTACCTGAATGATCCCGCACAACACAACCCACCCTTGAGGGTCCCAGAATTCCCCTAGATGCCCCATAAAAATTTAACTTGACCCAACCGGGGTCCAGAGGAGCCCACTTGACCCTGCTTCATTCCTCCATCATTGCTACCCCACCTTTACCTATCAAAGTAGGCACCAATAGTCCAAACCAATTTCGCCTAAATTTAGCATCCCACACCGAAAAATTCTACCCCTTTACCACCTATTGATCTATCTGAGCAAACAACTCGACAATGCTTGCTTCAATCTTACACTACAACCTAGGAATAGATAACTCACACTCCTGGAAGATACGTCTATTCCTTTCCTTCCAAATCTCCCAAATGAAAATGGATGGGGCCATTATCCACAAATCATTGAAAATGGATTTCTTAGTAGAAGAAGGCCAAGACTTCAGTAATTCAAGGAATGAGGAAAGGTTGATTTCCACTCCAATTTTGCACATAACCATTGCCAACAAGCTTGGGAAAATTGACAGTTTAAGAACAAATGATTGCCAGATTCATCTGCATTCTTACACAGAGGACATCTGGAAGGACCATGATAACCCAAATTCAAAAATATATCCCCAGTGAGTACTCTTCCTTGGACAACTACCCAACTAAAAATGTCTACCTTTGGCAAGTAAGCCTTGTTCCAACATAGATTACTCAGAAATTTTGGCTCCTCAACTCCATTAGAGGCCAAGATATCATACCCAACTTTAACCAAGTACACACCATTTGAAGTTGTTAACCACCTTAGAATATCACTACCCTATCTCAACCACACCTTCCTATCCCCCAAGACTTGCTCAAAAGCTTCCATATCCTCTGCATCCAAACCCATGCCTCTCACACTTTTCCATCTATACCAACCTACACCCTCCTGCAAGAGATGCTCAAAATAATCATAGACCTTCTCCCCCCACACTTGTTTAGTTCTTTCTTTGACCTGAGCCATTTCCATGTTCTCCACTAGAATAGGAAAACCATCCCAAGAATCCTCCCAAAATAAGGCTTCCTTTCCATCGACTATTTCCCAAGTGAGAAAATCATCAATCAAATCCCTAGAGCTATAAATAAAGTTCCAGATTCTGGAGCCACTAGAAAGAGAAGAAGCCTTGAGAATATTGCAATAGTCATTATCTAAATTATTTTCCTTTAAAATATAAATTCATTTGAGCTCTGGTCTGAAATAAATTTCCTAGACCAATTTGGCTCCCAATGCCTTATTTTGTATAAGCAAATTCTTTAACCTAGCCCCATCCTCAATCCTCTTTTCGCACACCTTTTGCCATTTGATAAGCAGAATTTTTTTCTGATCCGAGTTCCCTTTCCAAAATAAATCCTTCGTCAACCTATTTAAATATTTACTCGATCCCACCAAAAGAGGAAGGCAAGACATCATGAAATTTGGAAGGGCCCAGCAATAACAGACTTCAACATAGTTAACCTTCCCACCCAAGATAACCATCTTCCTTTATGACAAAATAACCTTTCTTTCACCTGCTCAATAAGGCCATTCCCAATTGTGCCATATTGAACACCTTTTGCTAAAAGAAGACCCAAGTATTTGCAAGGCAATTGTCCCTTCTTAAAACCCAGAATTCTTAAAATTTGAGCCTCTTGAATGCTGCTTGTATTAAAGAAAAAGACCTCAGACTTTGCCAAATTAATCTCCTGACCCGACGCCCTCATATAGTTGTCTAATATACTTTTGAACCTTCGAGCTTCCCTCACTGATGCCACACCAAACAATATTCTATTTTCTGCAAATTTTTGATGTGTTATTGATGCAAGACTGCTCACAACCTACAACCCTTCAATCCAACCAACACTTCTCACTCTCTCCAAAGACCTGCCTAGAGCCTCATCCATTATTATGAAAAGAAAGGGGGATAAGGGATCCCCCTATCTTAAACCCCATGATGCACAAAAAAAACCTTTTGGAGAGCCATTAACTAAAATTGAATACTTTGGACTTGTAATCAAACCAAAGACCCAATCTAGCCAATCCTTTTGAAAGCCAAAGGCTTCCAAAAACTTAAATAGGAACCTTAAATTTACCCTATCATAATCTTTTTTAATATCCAGTTTTAGGAACATAGTTGGTTTCTTGGTCTTTTGAACGAAGTGGATAACTTCCTATGCTATGATTACTCCATCCAAAATAGACCTTCCAGGCACAAACCCCGTTTGTTCTTCTGAGATGATAGAGGGCAGAATGAGTTTCAAATGATTCACCACCACCTTAGCCACAATCTTATAAATGTGTTGCACATTGAAATAGGTTGAAATTCATCCCACAAATCAGGTTTCTCTTTTTTGGGTATCAACGCAATTTAAGCGTATTTTTGACTTCTTTAAGAATTTTCCTAGAACACCTAGAATCCTCAATAGCCTCAGAAATCTCCTGCCCCACAAAATCCCAACATTTTTGGAAGAAAGAAGCTAGGAAACCATCCGGCCTAGGCACCTTCTCCGTGTGCAATTAAAAAATAGTCGCTTTGATTTCTTCTATAGAAAATTTTGAATTTAAAGCCTGCATTTGAGCATTCGAAACCAGCCTAGGAATACAACTAATAATCTCTTTCTAAGCCACTCAATTAGAGCCCTCCCAATCATTTAGCAAATTCTGAAAATAATCCACTCTTGGTTACTTTATCTCCTATGGTTCTTCCAATAAGATCCCATTAACCAATTTGATACTAGAAATATAATTAACAACCCTGCATACCTTTGTGGAATTATGAAGAAAATAAAAATGTATCCCCTGCCTTGAGCTAAGTTTCCCTTGATTTTTGGTGCCAGAATATTTATTCCTTCGAAAGAATATCATTTAATTGCTTGGATAGCTCTTGCTCCTTTTTATAATAACAATCATCCATTCCCACCCTCAAAATCTCCTCATGAATTTCATCCAATCCAGATTTGATTTTCAACCTCTCCTAAAAGATGTTCTTGAAACATTCCTTATTCCACATTTTTAGTTGTTGTTTAATATATTTCAACTTTGTGACAACATTAAACATTTTCGTTCACTCTAGAAAACATTCATACCACCATTTTTTAATTAAGGATAATACATTTAGGTCCTTGAACCACATCATTTCAAGTTTAAAACGGCACCGCTCCGAACCCCTTTCCCATCAATCAACAATTGGACTAGAAAATGATTAGACCCCAGACCAGCTAAAATTTTACTATCCAAAGTGAAGGGGAAAAGGCTCAAATAACCTTTGAAAAATAATCTATCAAGTTTTTCCGCAATATTACAGAAGCATTTTCTACGATTCGTCCAAGTGACATGGTCATTTTTGGTTTGAACCTCAGTTAACATATTTATCTCCACAAAGTTACAAAAATCAGAATGAGATTGAAGCACCCGATGCACCCCACCTTGTTTATCTTCTAACTTAAGAATGGCATTGAATTATCTCCCAATAATGAAAAACTTTGTCCACGAGGAATTGATAACCTGATCCAATTCTTTCCATACATTCCTTTTTTGAATACAAGAGGTTGGCCCATAGACATTAATGAGAACAAACTAAAGATTTGTAATTAAGCTTCTTACCCTACAAACAATCCAAGATTTTTTCTAAGAGACTTCTTCCACCAACATTGATTATGGTTTCAATAGAATAAGGAAACCACCAGACACGCCATCTGCACCAACCCCAAAAACCTTCCAACGCTTAACCCTACTACTAAATTTAACCAGCTCCTAAACTCCTAATTTAGTTTCTTGTAGAAAACTCACATCCACTAGGTTTTTCTCCATAAGGTTCCTAACCCAACATCATTTTTTTAGGTGATCCCACAATAGTGGTTTACAATTTTTGGCCAAATTGGACACTGAAATTATTATTTTTAACTAAATCTTCACATTCTGGCACCTATAGCGATTAAACCATGAGGAATTTCAAGATGATGCAAACTAGAGTCTCATCACATTTTGTCTGTAGATTCTAAAAATATTTTTTTCAAAATTTTTGGAATCACATTGCACTTAGTTTTCCATCTCCCACGAAAACCGGTTTTTTCATAAAACAACATTTTAAAAAAGTGACGCTCACCATATACAACATAAAAAAATTTGTATGAAGGATAAAATTCTAATTTTTTCGAATTTAGATTTGTAACTACAATATCTAGCACTTTCAATTTTTCTCATAGTTTTTTATTGAAAATTTTTTCCTTAATCAAGTTTCGAAGTCAAACCAATTGCAATTCAAACATAGGCGGACTATATAAAACATAACTTTTTATGTATGTATCGAAATTCAAATTTTTTTTTTTAATGGATAAAGGACATCAATACCCAGCACAAACATATTTTTTTAAAAATTATTTTGATAATCTGATATTTTTCCACATGCGCAAAATAGAGAGCTTGATTTTCGGTGAAAAATCTATGTTTAATAAAACTAAAAAAACACATACATAATAAAACCAAAACATATTAAAATTTTATTCGTTGGATAGCTCGTTCTAAGAACTACCATCTTCTAGTTGGGTTTGTGAAGTATCCTCCATTTTCATCTTCAACCCGAGCTTCAAAGGGTAGAAATCTGCTAAAATTTGGTGGAAGAGGGGGAGAAGGGCAAAAAAGGGGGGTTCGAGCGAATCCCCCTTCGAACGAACCCTTAAAAACATGAAATTTTGAATGTGTGAGCGTTTTTACAAATTTCCTTCCTCATCAAAATTGTACACCACTATTATGGGTTTACCCTTAGGGTCGTTTAGGCCCCTAACTTTCCACGTTAAGAATTTCATTGTTGTTCAAGAAGAGCATCCCTCTTCCTTACTTTCATCATAGTCAATCTTCTTCTGACCACAAGCCTCTCCTACCCATTTTAACTTCTCCTAATTTGGAATCCTTCCCCTCCTTTTTCTATCACCACAATCTAGAGTGGTTTTAACCATCTCTTTTTGACAGATCCCTAGCTTCAGCTTAGCTGCCTCCAACTCAGCCATTTTTCTCTTTCTTCTTGAACTTCCAAATTTTCCCAATCTTCAACCAAACCACCTATTTCCTACTCCAAAGAGTACAATTTGGCTGCCTTGGCTAATTCTACCAACTCCCTACCAACATAAATAAAAGCATTGAGCTCTATATTCCTGCAATCCTCACCCAAGATCTCCAAAGCCTCATAAATTTTCCCTTCTAGAGTTGATTCTTGATCTGGTGAGTCCATTACCTTTACCTCTTGTGACAGAGAAACATGTTGAACTTCCCTTCTTTCCTCCACCAATGGGGAGGTAAACTCCATTTCAATGACTCCTTGATTATATTTGGCCTGCATTGAAGGAGTAATCAAGACCATAACCGATTCTCTTCTAGATTTTGACACCAAGGCCTCTTGCTTTGAAACCACCATCTATTTTGAACCATCACTCTGTGATGCCTTCCCAACTTTGTTTCTTGATGCTCTACACCCCAAAGGTTTCACCAGCCTAGATCTCGGTTGAGAGTCTACCACTAAATTTTGAACCCAACTTCCATAATCTGAGATAAGTTCTATTTCATCTCAGATACGTCGATCAGGGTTGTTTTCTACACAAATCCTTACATATGTGACCACTTCCTTAGGGTATTTCCTTTCTTTAGAACATAAATAGGTCCCAAAATTGTTACCAATCTCTTTGAGGATACTGGGATCCCAATACTCTGATCGCAGATTGGGGAGTTTGTACCAATCTTGCACAAATTCTACTTCATGTTTCAAAGGATCAAACCTTGCCTTCCAGCACCTTAAGTAAAAGTCGCAACCATCCAAGACCCAATTCTCATCAACAATCTGATCCCTAATAATCCTCGATGGACATGTGACCAGAAAAAAACCATTCTGCAAGATTTTAAAGTGAAGTTTGGAACCCCATTTCTCCCTCCACCAAGTTGTTAAATATTCCTAATTCAGATTATCCCCATACCATTTTACTATTAGCCCAAGATTCTCTAACCATAAAGTTTTAGAATGTAATTTATTAGGACTTATGACTAAGGAAATCCTACCTCCTTTCGAACCTCCACCATTTGCCTGATGATCCAAGCCAGGAGACTCTACAAAGTAATCTTCCCTCGCATCCTCCCATTCCTCTTTAGAATGCTTGCATTGTTATACTATCTTAAAGCCATTTTTCCTATGATTATGTTTTCTCCCTCTTACCCTATTCAAATCCATTTTTTAGAGCCACCTTTATCCACTCACCCATATTCTTTTGGCCATGGTCTTCGAAATGCCATGCTCCTATATCCGTTTCTCCCAGATCTACCCCTAAACTCCCTCAGACCTCTGGGTTGATTTTGAAAACCCTGAAACCTGCTACCGTTCCTATGCTCATACTAACCTTCTTGACGGGTCCTATCCCACCTTTTCGACTTCCAAATACCTCCAACACTAGCCTTTTGATTGTGATGTAAACCCTTATGCGCCCTGGTAGGGTTACCTATTGCAATCCGACCACCAGTTCACTGCCTCACCCCACCTGTTGTTGCCATTTTCCTTGTTTGTGTTATAATTTTGACATCTTATTAAATATTTGGTTTATAAATAATGTTTGAGGGTATCTAATAAAGAATATGAAATTAATTATCTTTATTTTCATTAAGGGGTAAATAATTTTTAATGGAATCCTAAAACCCAATTATAGCTAATGTCAATAAAAAACTAGATGTCCAAAGATCAAAGAAAATGTTTTGATAGTATTTGTAAACCCAAAAAAAATAGAGCACAACAAAATGGTAACATCACAACTATAGTCAAGTTGTTAAATGATGCACAACACCAAAAAGCATCAAAAGACAACAATGAAATAATAAGAGATAAAAAACTTATACCCATCTAATTTTTTTAGACTTACAAGGATTTGAAATAAATAGAGGAGGGCCTTGTATCCTCCTTTGTACCATAGTCCACGATTCAACAACATTTAATTCTAAAGAATAGATTGGAGTTGTAATAGTATCCAACAACTTGGTAGAAAAACCCCTGATAGGATGAACATCTGATGGATGGGGAACAAGTGACTCTATTTGCAACCCTATAGGAGTATAATGAAAAAATATCAAAAAAATAATGGATATAAAAGGGGAGAAAGAAACCTCCACCATTGTAGACTAGAGAGGCGAGTAATTATCATTTTTTATGATATAGCTCAATGTTTTTCTTTAATTTATGTTGAGTGATCTAACCTTATTTTTTATTAAATTGGATATGAGGTAATGGAGTTCTAATATAATAAGAGATAATCTATGATTAATTCTAATTCAATCTCACACCTTTGAAGTAATCCCTCCACCTATTCTTTTAACCCAATATGCATGGTTCTAACATTTTGTTGTGACCTTGATTCTTTCACTTTGATCTTCAAATATTTGTTCATTTCTACTATTTGGATGATATTTTTTTAAGGCATCATTAGAGCTTGCTATGTTGGTATGGGAGGTGGCTTGTTACCCTCCTTTTTCCTTATTCAAACCCTTGGATCATTTGAGAAATATTGCACAAATTGGAAAATATGCCAAGAAAAATGTAGATGCCTACATATTATCCTTATGATCTTAGTTATTGAAACAATGTTTTATAAGTGATGATGAAATAATTAAATACAATATGATGGATCTCTAAAATAAATTAGAATTTATCCTTTTATACAACACCCTAACACCACAATTTGAATACTTTATGCTTGAATTAAAAGAAAATAATTAATTGGAAGTGAGGAAATTTGGACCCATATTTAAACATTAATTTAAAAAAATTGGGTCAAGAACCATGATTTTTACTCAAGATGTAACACGCTAAATAGGAAGAATAGGTCTAGACCATTAAGGGATATGGACTAAAAATAATGCATACTTAAGTAAACAAGCAATCGACACAAAAAATGTTTGATAAGTATAAAAATGATTTGAATATGGATGAAAATATGCTTTGCCTACTTCAGTGATAAATCCATCTTGAAACTTACAATCATAAAACTACATGAGTAGAATATAACATAAATATGATATAGGAATGAACTACTACTTAACAATTCAACATGTAGAAAGTAAAAAGAGAGATGTTGGACTATTAATGAGCCATCATATATGTGGATATCTACATGTATCAACATAACCAAGAGTGATAAATATGGGGTTGCAAAGGAAGCATCTTAAATATAGGGTCATGAAGGATCCATCATAAAAAATAATCAATGTAAGGCTATGAAGGAACCATCATAAGAGAATGTTATTAAAACTATATTCTCCCTCCATTTATTGATTACAAATGATTCATGTTGTCACAAAGGATTGCACCCTTGATGCTAAGCCTTTGCTAGCTTGGAAATCCCATGCAACATGGGAACGTTCTCAAACTATGGGTTTGGCCTATTACGAGAACGAACCTCCGGAAGAGTCGACTCCCTTTAAATGCCCTTTAGATCTGTAAATTGATGGAGAAAAGAGATAGAAGAAAACTTGAATACTACTAAAAATTGAACTGAAAATCTATCTAAAGGGGGTGATGCACCAATATTTGAATTTAATCTGCAATATGACTCACAAAATGTTTTTAATACTCCTATTCTTACAATCCAAACTGATCAAATTCATCACATAAGTAATTCACAAAAAGGCTCGAGAAAATCTTCCACAAGTTGTGACTTGTAATAAACTAAAATTTATATACTTGCATCCAATAAATGAGACAAAATTCAGAGGTTTTGAAGCAAAACAAAAGAAATTATTATCAAATCACTCACAAAATAACAAGACACCTGAAATCAAATAGAAGAACCCTTGTTTGTATTAGAAAAATGGAAGGAATCTTTACAAAACATAACAATAAACTACTACTACTAAAAACTGTAAAAAATGGTTGAGTTACAAAACTTCTAAGTATCTCTACAGCATGCAAGAGAAATCAAAAAGTAAGAACAAAGGAAAAAATCATAAGCTTTTTCTCGTTTAATACAAAAATTGTCTCAAAGTGCTAAGAGATGGCACTTGCAGTCAACTACGCTCAAAATATCTCTCTCATGAGCAAAACAGAAAATCCCTTAAAAGGGGGGTCACAACTACCCCAATTTGAGCTAAAATAGCTCCAAACTCCTCTTAATCTGCTTGACCAAAAATAACTCCAAAAGCACTCCAATTTGACTAAAATTCAAAGAAAAAACCCCAAATGCATGTTTAACACTTCAGTTCCACTCCTATTTTTGCATGATTTTAGAACAAGGATAAACTATTTGAACAAATATTAAAGACAATCAGTTATGATTTACTTTAATATTTGTTATGTGATTGTTTATTTCTACATTTACATGGCAAATATTAAGGTAATTTATAAAACATTACCTTTAATATTTGTTTACATATTTATTTTGGTATTAATTTCATGCAAAAAATAAAGGGGCAATTTTAATCTATTATTTAATCTTATCGCCTTATTACTCTCATGGACTCACCTCTCACTAGGTATTTTTCAAGGCCTAAGTATTAATATTTATACACTTAATGAAATAAAAGTGAAAAATAAACATAATACTTGGGCCGGCCAAGATTTAGGGTTTCATTTTGAAACTAAAAAAAAAACCAATTCTACCCACGGGCTCATTTTGAGTTCATTTTTACTGGTAATGTTCTCCTTCTGCACCGCCACCATGGATTTGAAGATTCTAAATTTCAAGGGCTTGAAAAATTCTCTTGTTGATGATAAGCCACTCTCTTTTACAATGTGAATGTAAATGCTAAATTTTTTTAGTCTATCACTCATGCTAGCTTTTATGTAGGCTTTCTAATCTCCTTTGCAACTTTCTTTCATCTATCAAATCATTCGCTAGATTATCCTTTTTGTTTCCAACATTCATTTGGAAAGAGTGCAATAAACTAGGCTAGTTTTTTTTCCTGAACAATGAGACCCTATACCGGTCTTCCTTTCAAAGAATTATCAATCAAGTTTGTTAGTTGAATAGTTGTTTTATTCTCCTCTGTACTTTATCGTCTGAGCCATGAGCAGAGAAAATAGTCCTCTCAGCGATCTTCTTTATGGTAAGTATACAAAATGATATAGCAGCCTTCACTATAAAATTTCCAAATGTCCTCTTTTGGAGCGGGAATCTTAACATTGTTGATGACCTGCCATACCTCTAGCTTCCCTCCTCCTTCAAGCAAAGGCAAAATTTCATCTTTCCCTGGAGTTGCCTTCAATACACCTTTAACATTGACTCCTTACTTTTAAAGTAAGGATACAACTTTTCCTTTGAACTTCCCCACTTCTTCAAAGCAACTAAACATTTTTTGTTACAACCAAACCTAATTGGGATGCAAGGTATAATTTAGTAACATTTTTGGCAACCTTTGTTATATGCTTGCCTGTTAAGCATCTTAGACCAGTAACATATACTTATCCATTAGGCATAGAATTCAATTCTTGTCCTTTGGTCCTCTATAACTTAGCTATTAGAATTTGAACAACAACAAAACAAAACTTGAAAGTAGACTACAATGGCTCTGAAGAGGGCCAACAAACTATGCAACAACACTTCTTGGAAAAAAAAAATGGATTGAAGTAGATGTGCAATCAACACTTATTAACTAGAAAGAAAACTTGACCTAAGCTACACTAACCAGTAGTGGTAGTGTTTAGACAAATCCATTAACTAGTATTGGGAAATAACTTCCCTTTTTAATTAAGAAAGGATACTCTGCAAGATGATTTATTACTAATATGATATGACCCATAAGAACATACCCTATAGAATGTTGTAAAACTCTTTGAAGAACAAAAACAAACTCACTCACCATTTGAACCTGATCATAGATATTGTTGTTATGGGGTGAATAGGTGAGTTGGCTCTACCATTCTAAGGTTGCAACCTCCTCTTTGGGTACAACAGTAACATGTGTCTCCTTATTTAGCTCTTTTCCAACTAAATCTTTGATTGGACATCCTCATGCAAGGATGAACTTTTGGCTCATACTCTTGGTTTCTTGATTGAGATATGTTGTTACATCCTCTATTACCATTTCAATCTGATTTGAAGGATATGTTGATCTATTATCAAGTAATGAAGGAATGATTACTTCTTTCAGCTGAATAGGCTGATCACATACTGCTGGTTCACATGGCATCAAACTATCATCAATGTTAGAGAAAAAATATTATATGATACTTGAGAAAATGTTCTCATCTCACTCATAATCTTGTACTGAATCCATATGAGTTTCATCACTCAACTACTCAAAACTAGGCACTAATTTTAGTATGCATGTGTTATCTTCATTCTCATCTTCTTGAATTAGATCTGCAACCTCCAACTTGTCAATTTGGATCTACTCTTCCTTTTCTACATTATTTACCTTCAACCGATCGTGCTCATCAAACCAATAATTTTGATAAACAATTGGTGCTCCTTTGAATAAAGAAATGGTATCAGGACATGCATACGCATGTTTTATCTCTTGAAGAAAAATAGGTGCTTGAGATGGCTACTCATGAATTTTTTCCTCTTGAGATGTTGGTTTGACATCTAAATTTGAACAAAAAGCCTCTAATTCATCCCAAAAAGAGTCATCTTGAAATTTTTCTTTACTTGCTTGCATAAGAGGACTCACCTTAGATTTAAGATCACCCTTTTGAAGCACAAGTTTTGATGTGACTGTTTGTTCAATTTTGGTAAACTTCTTCATGCAAATAATTTTCATTGACCTCCAAAATAGGGTTATCCTTTTTCTCTTTCATATAGATTGAGGCTTCAATCTCATCCTCACCTTCATGAACCAGCAGTACATCATGTTTTTCAATATCATCTGGCTGTCCCAAATCAACTGGTAAGTTGGGTACCTATATGCTCTCTTCATCTTGCTCAACAAAACCAAGTAGTTGATAAAACAAAGAAACCAATTCTTCCTCCTCATGTGGTGCCTTCTCCAATGAAACTTGGACATCATGTCTTTGAAACTAAATATCTTTACCCTGTAACCTATGTACTCTACTTTCATTCATCTTATAAACAACATTAGAAAAAATTCAATTGAATCAAAATGCATGGGATCCAGTTGAAAGCCTGATCCAACATCCTCTTCACATGCATTATGCTCATACTTTGTTGTGGATATGGTATAAATAGCAACAACCTCTTGCTCCTCTTTCCATAGAGTTTCATTTTCATACCTACCTCCTTGTAAGAAGTCTAATTTCTCATCTTGTATATCATATGGAGGCTTGTAGACAACATATGAATCCCTTTTTTCCTTCACTAACTCTTATGTTTTCCCATTATACCAACTTGAAATCTTGATTAATTTAGGTTCTATAGCCTTTTCCTCTTTCTGATCTTGGATTGGTATACAAGGAATATCCTTACAAAAGTTTGGCATTTTAAATTAGGATGCTTGGTCCAAGAAGGCCACCATGGTTGTTCAGTATTTTGATGACTTGGTTCAAGCTCTTGATATGACTGAAACTGAGGACTAATGGACTGGTTTGGGTAGTTTCATCTTTTAATCAAGTATGAACTTGGGCAAGAATTTGATTCATTTGTTCCTTCTCTTCTTCTTCATGCTTTTTCTTTTCTTTCATCTCTTGTTGATAAAAAAGGCCTCAAAAGATTGTTGTTCCTACTATTGGAGAGACTTGGTAAGAAATCTCCTCCTATTGCATGTTGTACTCTAGTTCTCTATCAATATCATCTAACTATCTTTAAAAATTCAAATCAAAATCTCAAAGATCTAAAATCATATCATGAATGCTCATGCTATCATCATATTGAGGCTTATCAGCAAAAAAATATGTTGATTGGGAACAAAATAGTCTCCTTGGGGTTGGTTATGAGCATAGGTGTGCTGCCATGAAGGTTGAGCAAGGGTGGGTGGGAGGTAATCATATCGTGCATGTTGGTTTCTTTGGAAATTGCAAGAATTAGGTGTAAAATCAGCATCATGATTAGCTTGGTAAGGCTGGAAGGAGGGTACTCTAATAGATGCTTCATGAAATGGAGCATGATCAATCTTTTCTCCATGAAATGGATACATTTTCCAACATTTATATAAGTTGGAAACTCATTGAAATACCTAAAAATCAAAATAATCAAAACTTAAGAATCATACCAACATTTTATACACCTTGAAACTAGTAGATTTGAGCTCAAAGTCGCCAGATGTGTGTAAATTTCTTACCTCCAAAGGCTCAGATCACTGGCACACACACCGAATATCAATGACATATGAGCAAACCTTGGATTGAAACAGTCCAATCTATCCCACTGGGCGTGTCAAAACTATTAACATGGAGGATTGCACCCAGATTCTAAGCTTGGAGGCTCAACAATCCCATGAAACATGGAAACATCTTTGAGCATGTAGGTTGCTCATAATGAAGATGAATCTCTAAATTATGGTTTGATTCCCCTTTAGATCTCCTACAAAATAATGGATTTGAGTGGGAAATAGATAGAAACATGCTCTGGAAATGTAAATTTACTTCTAGGAGGTGATACACCAATGATTTGCAATGAAAACTAAAGATTGACTTATAACTTTGAAACAAAAAGTGTTGGTTATGATGTTCAAAATTTTTGATTTTGTATAAGATCATAAGTATTTCATATGAAGGTTTCAATTTTCAGTTTCTTTGAAGGTAAAATTAGTTTACACATCAATTTTTGCTCAAAATTCGTTTGACGTGGCATATGACTTGATTTAATATGACAAACATTCAAAATACATTGCTTAGATGAGGAAGAAAACAAAGGATCGCATGAATCACAATGAAAATCTGCAAGAACATACATCCACAATGCAAAATGAAAGCTCCAAATAGGACCAATAACTCTTTTCTTTATACTAAATTGTGCCTTGTAGCCCAATTAGGTTGGGTTGTAAGATGTTTAGTTGCTTTGAAGAAGCGGGGAGGTTCAAAGGAAAGGGTAAGAAAAGATTTAGGTTCACAAGAAAGCCTAGAAGGCCTACTCTCCCAATAGAGGACCCTTGCAAATATCACAGTACCAATATCATGTATCAACTCAATTAGAGCTGCTACATGAGCCTGATAATGTGACAGGATACTCCAGCAGGGCAGGAGGTATCTTAGGTCTAATAGGTGAAGTTAAGGCTAACCTAGTCATTACAAATCATGTGTCAAATGTGTCCATTGCAGTTCATTAATTGTAGTTTGATACAGTTCTAGAAAGGCAATTATAACTTGTCAAGTTTTCATGATTATAAACACCTACTACATGCAATAATGTTCAGTTCATGTTATGCAATTGATTTACAAGAGAGAGATTTTACACATGTCATTGCATGAAATGGCTATTTATATTCAAAAGAGAAGTGTTTATATGATCCCACACAAGCCGTGGGAGTAAATGTATGTAATAGAATGCACAATAACAAGTACTTTGGAAGTAAGGGAAAGCATATACAAGAAAGGTGGGACCCATCATTGCCTGAGTGAATGACGAATCTTGGTGTCCACATCAACATCTCCAGCTATCCTAGTGATAGCTCCAATAAAAGACCTGTAGGAGGAAGAAAAAATGATGTTAGAGTTCAGGGTCTCATCTCTACTCCTATATGCAATAATTCAAAATGTACTTGTTATTCTACCTCTAATCAACAAATTGAAGGAGATAAATAGACATCAAATGTGAATAATCAAGATGAAACAGAAAAGAGAAAGTCAGATCATACAATCAAGGATAGGCTATCAAGTTGTTTGTTTTATCTAACTTGTTTGTTCACTATGCAAATGCAGGTACATAAAGACCATTCATCAATGTTGTTTATTACAACAATCATAGATGTAAGACAATGATGAATACAAACAAAGAGGAACAATGGCAGAGGCTTTCAAAAGCCTAAGCTACAACACTCACAAAAAGATCAGTGACATGGTGGCAACAAATGATAATAGTCATGTGACAGGAGTTTAGGGATGAAGTAATCTGTTGTCAGTATTATTTATCATTCAAAAATGACAGCCATAATGAGGTCTTCAAAACAGTGATAGCTACCACAAGTACAAAACAGTTGGATTATATGAATTATAAAAAGAGGTGATTGTGTTTTGAATTTAAATTTTCCTGCTCATTTGATACTAAAAGACAGTCAAGAGAAATGGTGATTGTACATGTTTTAAAAGAATAGATAGATGATTATCATAGAGGGCAGATTGTGCACTAGAAAGGATAAGCTTACACTAATGTATTTGCCAAGACTATTAGAAATGAAATGCAAGAAAATGATAGTCACATTGAAGATTATTAATGAGGAAACATTAGCAGTGACAAATGAATAAAGAGTGCAGGTTATTTTCTAACTTGTCAATGTGAGTGATTCAAAAGAAAATCAATCTCAAATTATTATTTTTGAAAAAATTCATGTCACATATCCAAGTGCAGCTGATAAAACAGTCATTGACCATGCAAAATACCACAATCAAAAGGGTCAATGGATAGTCATTGTGCTAAATAACAGTCTTTATCAATTTAAGGGTGCAATAGGAATACTACATCCAAGGGAATTTTTGAATAGGGTTCCATACCTTTTCACATGCAAGGGATTTGGATGTCGTACATTACATTAAGCATAAAAATCATGAAGGGAAGTGTCAATTTACAGTGATTAAGGATGGAAAGCTTGTAGCAGAAGCTGACTCTCGTGAGTTATGGGACTTGTATGGGGAATTTTCTCCAATTAGTAAGAAGAGTAATACTAAAAAAATTCTACAATTAGAGCCATCATCGGGAAAAATTTACATTATTATGGATGCATAGCCAAAGGCCATGGATGAGCCCATACTTTAAAAGCAAAAGTTGTATCCTTACTTTAAAAAGCAAGGAGTCAATGTTAAAGGCATATAGAAGGAAACTCTAGGGAAAGATGAAAGTTTGCCTTTTCTTGAAGGAGGAGGGAAGATAGAGGGTTGGCAAGTCATCAACAATGTTAAGGCTCTTGTTCCAAAAGAGGGTGTTTGGAAATTTTATAGTGAAGGCTGCTCTATCATTTTGTATACTTACAATAAAGAAGATTGTGGAGAGGACTATTTTCTTTGCTCATGGCTTGGACGATAAAGTATAGAGGAGAATAAAACAACAGTTGTTCAACTAACAAACTTGATTGCTAATTCTTTGAAAGGAAGACCAGTACAGGGTCTCATTGTTTAGGAAAAAAAAATAGCCTAGTTTATTGCACTCTTTCCAAATGACTGTTGGAAACAAAAAGGAAAATCTAGTAAATGATTTGATAGATGAAAGAAAGTTGTGAAGGAGATCATAAAGTGTACATAAAAGCTAGCACGAGTGATAGATGAAATCTCAAGATTATTGTAAAGAGAATATGGCCATTAAGTTTTAGCTAGGGCCTAATTTTAAGTGGGATAAGTGGTATAAAGTAGGAGAAGAGCATAGCTGAATTCTAAATAGAGTTTTATTGGTTTAAGCTGGGGTTGAAATTTTTGGCCTTGGCCAGAGTGGAGTGCATTCCTTCTTGTTCCACGTCCTTCCATCCCATCCTCCTTCCTTCCTTCCCATTCCCAACCCTGTCCCTTCAAGCCTTGCCTCACTCCTGCTCCCAAGCCCAACCCCATTCTATATCACCTTTTTCTTCCCCCAATCCCAAACCATTTACACTTTAGCCAGGTTTTAGATTCTTCCATTTCTAGTAATACTACAAAATCATGTCTTCTATCTAATTTTAGGTGTCTTGTTATTTTATGAGTAATTTGATAAGAATTTCTTATGTTTTGCTTCAAAACCTTTGAGTTCTTTGTCTCATTTATTGGATGCAAGTATAGAAATTTCAATTTATTACAAGTCATAGCTTGTGCAAGATTTTCTCGAGCCTTTCTCTGAATTACTTATGTGATGAATTTGATCGGTTTGGATTGTAAGAACAAGAGTATTAGAAAATGTTTGTGAGTCATATTGCATATTAAATTCAAAATATTGGTGCATCACCCCCTTTAGATGGATTTTTAGTTCAATTTTCATTGGTATTCAAGTTTTCTTCTATATCTTTTCTCCATCAATTCACAGATCTAAAGGGCATTTAAAGGGAGTTGGCTCTTCTAGAGGTTCATTCTTGTAACAAGCCAAACCCACAGTCTAAGAATGTTCCCATGTTGCATGGGATTTCCAAGCTTGCAAAGGCTTAGCATCAAGGGCACAATCCTTGTGACAACTATGCAATGAAAGATAAAATTAATATGTAAAAGTTATAATAATATAATAAGTGTCATAAATACCATCAAATTACAATCATGAGAAAAAATAAAAAAGATCTAAACATGAAAGCATATGTGATACATGTGTGAATGGTGGTACTAGACCTGCACAAACACAAAGAACAAACACACAATTAGTCCAATATGCAAGCTAGAAACATCATTCCCCATGAAATTCATTTGAAACATGAAAACAAGAAATAAAATGAAGAACACAATAAAAATTCTATTAAATCCTATTTAAATGCTCAAACTCTCAATCTCGTGGGAGAATTGGTG